>CAWUFW010017437.1:0-261935 GCA_963921515.1 Calotriton arnoldi
CCTAGGATGCTTGTTTCCGGTCCAGGGAAGACATGGCTTGGCAGTTCGGGCTGGACTGTTCCCATGAGGCACAGGGTCAGACTGATTTGCATATGGCCATGTCTGAACTGGGGTGGTGGAGTGAGCTAAAGAATGATGATGGATTAAACCCAGATCAGTTGACTGGGGGTGAGTGTTTGATTGGCTCAAACGTTCCGTCCATCATCCCCTTTTGTATTGCTGTGTGCTGGCAGTGGCGGCTCCTCTGCTAAGGTGGAGGACTGTCACCCCACTGCTTCGCAGCAGTGAAGTAAAGGAAACATAAAATGATAATAACTCGCATTGTTATCATTTTATGTTTTCATCTGCTGCAGATTTGCGTTTGGGGCAGGGTTGCTCCAATGACAGAGGTGCAGGGGAGGAGTGGTTTTCCCATTCCTAAGTGCACATGACTGTTTGGCCGGCCCTCTAGAGCTGGCCAAACATTCATGCGCACTTTGCATCTTCTCCATGCAGGCTGCATTACAGCCTGCGTGAGAACATGCAAAGGCCCCCATTCCCTGGCTGAGCACCGATCCACGCGACTCAGACCTATCACAAGTCTGCATTGCAGCGTTGTGATTGGCTATTAGGAGGCTGGGAGCCGGGTGCTTCCTGCTGCTTCCTGCATTCTGCTGCGGGATCAGAGTCAGGAAGAAGAGGACGGAGGAGAGGCAGCGGCGGCTGGCCGGCCATCACAGGTAAGATTTTGTCCACACCCAAACCCCCTGTCCCCGCCCCGACCCACCACCTGGGTCCGGTAGCAGCCACTACTGGGTGCAGGACTTCGTTTTGCTGGTTTATGTACTCTGGGCACTTTACCACTGCTGATCAATGCTAAAGTGCAAGTGCTCCATGTGTAAAGTGTGATTCTGATTGGTTATCCATCATTGGCATATTTTATTTACTGGTAAGTCCCTCATGAAGTGCACTGTGTATGCCCAAGCCCGGTAAATCAAATGCTACTAGTGGGCCTGCAGCACTGGTTTTGCCACCCACATCAGTAGCCCTGTAAACCTGTCTCAGATCTGCCATTGCAGTGTCTGCAGTGCAGTTGTAAACTGCCATGTCGACCTGGCAAGTGCCCACACTTGCCAGGCCCTGACCTTCCCATTTTTTGCATGTAAGGCATCCCTAAGTTAGGTCCAAGATAGCCCCATGGGCAGGGTGCAGTGTATATATGCCTCTGCCTGCCTGTGGAATCAATGTCTGATTTAGTCTGACAGGGGCCTGTTTGTGCTTTCACTCTAGACAGTCACACAAATAGAGCTGAGGTGTGTCCTACATATCCTGATGGGTCATCACCAGGCTGATAAGGGTCTTCCTGGGCTAGAGTGGTGGGAGGAGTTGTCACTGATACCTAAATAGGGCTGTGCCTGCCCTCTCACAATGCTGTCTCACCCCCCTGGAGTGTGTCTGGAGCCAAGGCTGGTCAGGGCAAAACTTGTAAACAACAAAGATTTTCTTTTGAAGCTTGCCAACTTCAAACGCCAAAAGGGGTATAAGTATTGGACCTAAAACCCCAGACTTTTAGAACACTTCTGGATCAAGAGGACCCTGCCAAGAAGAAGAGATGAAGAGCTGTCAGGAGGAGTACTGCCCCTTTGATGTGTGTTGATTTGCTGGGTTGGCCTGAAGTTGCTACTTCTGTCTGGGGACAGTGGAAAGGACTGGATTTTTACTTTGTGTGTATCCTTCTTGAGAAGATTCTCCAAGGGCTTGAAGTAGAGCTTGCCTCCTGTTAAGAAGTCTCAGGGACACAAAGACTTCACCTGCAGCATCCTTGAACACCACTGCTGGGAGTTCTGACCTGCATTGTGGTGCCAATTCCAGGCTCTTGGAGGTTGTTCCTGCTGCAAAAAGAATCAAGAAACTATCAAAATCAACGATTTGCCCCCTACTACGACTGTTTTCTGATGCAGCACCGCCATGCGGTAAGAATTTCCATGCACTGCTGCCGTCTTGCTGAAGAAATCAACGCATCGCCTGCCCACGGCCGAAGAAACCGCCACAGCCCAAGTTCAGCGTACCAGTCTCGGAAGTCCAAGACCACCACACTGACTCCGATGCAGGCGCTGCTGTGCAGCTGAAAGAATCAATCCCTCGTGGGACCGTGGCTGTAGAAATCGGCACAGCGCCTGTTGACCACTACTGCATCGACTTCCAGCGCATCCAGATTTCCACGCATTGCACCTGTGCACCAACTTTTTCTGACACATCACCGTCAGACCAGAACCGTCTTGGATTTTGATGCCTCGCTTCTCCCTACAGTTCGGTATTGACGCAACACTTCTCCTGCGTGCAGCAGAACTGATGCATCGCCTCCCCAAGGACTCAGGAACTGTTGCATTGCTGTGTTTTCCGACGCTTTCCTCCTCTGCAGGCTGTTTTGCCTTATGAAGTTTGATGCATCCAAAGGTACTTCATGTAATATCACCACATCCATAGTTTCCTATAGGTAGAATTGCTAAAAACTTTTGAAAGTTATATTTTGAGTTATGTATGTTGGATTTATGTTGTTTTGGTCTTGTTTGGTTAAGATAAAGATACTTTATTTTTCTATATTGGTGTGGTGTCTATTTTTAAAATGTTCCCATGTGTTACTCTGTGTGTTATGTGCAAATTCTTTACACAATGCCTCTGAGATAAGCCTGACTGCTTGCCCAAGGGGGTGAGCAGGGGTATCTGGGTGTGTCCCCACTTGGACAGGTTGCATACCACTGCCAACTAGAGACCCCCATTTCTAACACCAAGAATATATAACCAAAGTTTTAACCAAGGGATTCTATTGTTGGTATCTAGGCTCACCTCCTCTAGGGCTAAGATGTAGGGTGCCAAATGCGAGACCAGAAAAATAATGGTCTAAGTATTGCTTTCAATGCTATAGGTTTAATTTCTAGATCCAAGTAAAATGGTAGGAGCAGCATACTCTGGGACATGATAACAAGTGATTAGATAAAATATTTTCTAGAGTAGTTCATCTAGGGATATTAGTATGTCCCCTTAGATCTGCCCCGCAGAGGGCTGCCCCAGGCCTTTGGCATTGTGAATTTTCATGGCGGGAATAATAGATTTCAAAATGTATGCCTTATGCATTTTCAAAATTCCTGTGCTATATTGCAACAATTTCAGAGAGCTTTTGGGTACCTGCATGTCCCAAGACGTTCATCGAAAATTTTACCACAAGCTATTCAAATGATGTGACACTCTCAAGTTAGGTTTCTTCCATCATGATTGTGCCTCAATAGGATTTTTCCACATTGAATACCATGAATTTGGCTTTGGTGGGATTTACTTCCAACCCTGTTCATTTGCAAAAGACGACAAAGCAGTTCAAGAGGGCCTAAAGGCCCACTGGGGTATTTGAAATAAATAAAGTGTTGTCAGAAAAGAGGAGGGCCGGTATTCTAGAGCCAAGTTGTTTAGGGGAACCATTTGAACAAGAGTTCAAGAAGTCCACAACATCGCTATTATATAATGAGAATAGAGTGGGGGGACACACCCTGACGTACCCCTCCCTTTTATTGGAATGCGTTTAGTGAGTGTCCCCTGAGGCTCCATTTAAGTGACGCGTAGCTTTTGTCATCTGATGATTATTGACAGGATGTTATGTGGGACACCCATTTCGTACAAGACTGACCAGAGTTTGCCCCGTTGGATAAGATCAAATGCAGCACTTAAGTCCATGAAAGTGACATATGAGTATCTTTTATTTATAGTAATAATTTCCCAATAAAAAAGAAGGAACCTACGTACTGGTCTGTCAAACGTACTTTCTTTTTTAAGCCCACCTGTAGGGTTGATAGCATGTCATTATCGTCTATGTATCCTTGAAGCTTATCAAGCAATTGGTAAATGTTCCATAGGCTATCTATCAGACTGATAGGCTTGTAATGAGCAGGATTGTCTCTTAAGTCCCTTTTAATGATGGGAATAATCTCAGCCTCCCCAGGTTTGTGGTATTTTGGCTCCCGTTAGAATGGCATTAGATAATGTGCTAATGTATGGGACCCAGACATCCAGTTTTGTACGGTAAAGGTCTCCTGTTATTGTGTTCCGTCAGGACGCCATTGATGAGAGTGTGCCTTTAATTGCTTGAATAGTATCTTTTAAATGAATACTAAGAGACTCAATAGCAGCAGCACCATGTATAATTTCAGGCAACCCAGAAGGAGCACTTAGATCAATAGTGTTGGAGGAAAGGTTAGTAAAATGATATATTCATACTTGAGGTTGTAGAGAAAAGATTACATTTGATTATTTTTGGCATCTACCATGAGCTACAATATGACAGAATAATTTGCAGTTCTTACCTTTTGCTGCTTCTACCAGGTTTGGTCAATTTTGATCTTCCCATTCTCTTTTGGATGCATCCTGGATTTTTTTTATATAGCTCTCTCTTCGATGGAGCCTCATCAATATTCTTAAGTTGAACGGCTGCTATGAGTGCACCTTTTGCTTCCTTGCATCTTTTGTTTAATGAGGGGGATTTATTATAAGTGCGGTTAACAAATCTCTTTCCATTATAAAAATATTCTTTCAAGGCTTCATAGAGGTTAGTATGGTTGGCAATGATAGATTTTAAATTAGGTAAATTTATATTGACTTGTGCTATGCTGTCAAGTGCATGCATCACTTCTTTATAGATATAGGTTAAGGACTCACTTGTTGCTGAATTATGTTCCACTTTATAGGTAATTTCTTATTTATTAGGAGCAAGGAAAGTTGGATGGAAAATGAAATGGTTTGTTAATGGCGCACAGCCACTCATTATTAAATGATGAGTGCTATGATCAATATCCATTCTGTCACTCACAGTATTGTCAATGCCATCTTTCATTAATTGCACATCTAGAATTATATAGTATATCCAACTAGTGTAGCATGGCCTATTAAAAATGTGTGCTTGCCCTTGGTGTCTGAGTGACTATGCCCATTGCAAGATCTAAGCCTTAATTACAAAGTTAGGACAGTAAATTGTATAGCAACTGGAGACCATTTTTTATTAGGCACAATATCTAATTTAGGGATATTCCAAATCTCCCTAAATGACATATTCCAAATGTCATTTCATGACACTTCAGCTGCATCAAGAGGTTCGTAGGTGACGTTGAAGTCTGCTGCAATATTCAAAGAGCAACTTTTGTTGGATGTTTCCATATGGGACTCAAAGTGGAACAAAGTTTCAGATGCTCTATTAACCCTAGTAATATGGTTGTATATATTTTAAATATCGCATTCCTGACCCGATGATAGGGTTATATTTATACCTAAGATGTCATAGAAGTCAATGCTTATCTTGTTGATCCTAAAATGTAATTGTATTTTTACCCAGATCATTAGACTGCCCATACATTCCATTCCTTTCACACGGGCATTGACTTTAAATAAAATTAGGGGTTGGCATAACTTTAGTAGCTTAATCACATAGAATTACCCCAACTCTGCAAGATTACCTGGAATTACAGAAGAAGAGTAATGCTGCATTTAGCACTATTTTCTTGGCACAACAATGCCTCCTCGTGTCCAAAACAGATACGAGAATGCATTTTGCTTTATGAACAGGCGCTAAAGGTAAGAGAGCAGCCGCTCGCGCTCACCAAACGTACATTTGGGGTAGAATTTTCCCTGAAATTACTCCTGGGATTTATGGCGCTATTTTCCACCCTCTCATCCAAAATGGACATGAGGGTGCATTTTGCGGTAAGAAATAGTGCTAAATGCAACAGAATGTTAATAGCGAGCGGCCACTCGTGCTCGCTAAATGTGCTATCGCGGTAGAATTTTTCACCCAAATTACTCTTAATTTCGTGAGCAGATGTAATCGTATTACTGTTAGCAATTCCACGTCAGTAATATGGAATTACCAAAATTACTCCAATTACTCCAGTGTAATTGAAATTATGTGCAAGCCTAAGTATAATTAGTGAAGTCAGAATAAAACACCGGAGTGATGGACCATGTCTCCTGAAATATTCAAATATAAAATTAATCTACAAAGTCACACCAATCAGAGTCTGTAATGTTCAACATTATTCATGCCAAATTTCAAGATTAGGGGGCTTATCACTATGTCGGTCGGAGTGGCCGCTGACCAACACCGTCTCAGGACCGTACGACTTCCAGTTGGCGGTTCCGACCGCCTGATTAGGATGCGACCGAACACTGTTCGGTCGGATACTCACATATCTCTATGGGATCTTGTGTTACGGCTGTAAACCGGCTGTAATACAGGCTCCCATAAAGAAATGGAGGTGTGTGTAAAACCCTGCACCCTATGGTAGCTGTATCGCTTTGCGACAGCCTTTCCATGTCGGAAAGGCCGGCACGGAAAGGCTGTGGAAACCAACTTCATAATTACGACGGTGAAAACGGTGTCCATAGGGGATTATGGTGTGGTTCTGACCGGCCGGAAGGCTCCGTGATCCGGTCTGAACTGCGCCGGAATGACCGGCTAGTTTGTGCTCCGACCACCGACATCATAATTCAGTGGTTGGACTGCAAACCGACCATGTTGGTCGGAAAACCTACGACCACGGTCAGAAAGCTTCTGACTAGCGGTCGGAGGCTTTCCAACCGACATCATAATCGGCCCCTAAATGTTTAATGACTTTTCTGAATTTGCCAGTGAACTATCATCATAAACTATTCCAGCCTGGACAAAACTCGTAGGTGAGGACCAGCGGTAGTCGGTGCAGGTAAGCGGGGTGGGGCAGTGGGAAGGAGGGATGTCGACAAATGACGGAATAGGATTTATTTATTTATTTAATTTTCCCTATTCCGTCGTCTGTCGACTTCCCCCTCTCCCTCCTCCCCGCCCTACCCCACTGCCACAACGCGCTTGCCTGCATGGGCCGCCACTGGTGAGGACACAGCATTTAATGTATCTAGTGGTAGCCTCATTGTGAGCTTTATAATTGATGACAATGAATTTATTTGTAATATCCAAATTTACCTCTAGACTATTCTCTCTCCCATCAGCCAGCCAGTCTAAATCGGCTACATCCCTGGTGGCTGCGGGCATTTGTGAGGGTTAGTTAGAACTAATGGATGTATTTGAAATCCCTTCGGGCCTTTCCCTAGTATTACTATATTTGAATTGGATCAAAGAAATCAGATTATAAGAAATACTTGTATAAAGTGCCACCAGCCCATTTACCAGCTTCTGGTTCTTTACAATTAGTTTGATAAAGTCAAGGGGATTTGAGGGGGAGGAATGAAGTTTTGCACTCAGAATGTCTGAGCAAATCACTGAATAAGATGACTAACACTTCTGTACTAATGAATTGATTTATTGATCAAGGAGTCGGCATCTTTTCTGATAATTGGAGGGAGATTGGCTATGTTAAACACATAAAAGGTGATGGGAGGATGGTTGCAATAAGTCTAACATGTGGCAATTGCCTGGGGTAGCATTCCGACCCATCGTTCTTTTACCCACCATTCCACCTCAGATTAGACCCAGCCATATGCAACTCGGTCATGACCCTGCTCCAATAGGAACAGTCCAACCCGAGCTGCCAAGTCAGCTTCTCTCTAAACCAGACTACAAGCAAGTCGAGTCTGGTTTTGCCCTGTTTGGGCTCTCCAATCAGATGTAGCTTGGGTCCAGTAGTACAGTGAGCAAGGGATCCACGTCTGGGCACACCCGTGCCCTCTTAGGGCGGTACATCAAACTCACAAAAGGCGATGGGATGATGCTCACAATAACTTTAACCAATGGCAATTGTTCAGGGTAGCATTCCAACCCATAGTTCTTTAGCCCACTATGTCTCCTCAGATTAGACCCAGGCATATGCAAATCATTCTTGACCTTGCTCAATAGGAACAGCTCAGCCTGAACTTCCAAGCCAGGTTCTCTCAGAACTGGAACACATACAACCCAAGACCTGTTGATTTTTGATGTTACCCATGAACACAGTTGAACGTCTAGGGATGGGAATGCTAGGAGATGGTTGAGTTTTCTGCACCACAGCTGGCCCTGTGTTGGATAAAATCTAGGTCCATTTGTATTGCTCCAGACTATTCCATGTGGGCTGCGATTGTGCGCTCTTACTTTTTGATTTAACCATAGGCAGTTGCCAATGTGGGCATTTGCCATCGCCATATTCTATGTCTTTTCAGAGTTTTTAGAATTCCCCAATGATTTTGGGTGTTGAGCTTAGTTCTCATAGATCCGCTTTAAGTTTGACAAGTCAACACTGTCCCACCCACCATCCCACTCATGGTTTTCCCCCTTATGCCTCTCAGCTCTGTTGGTTTTGAGATACACATTGGCTATTTAGACCCCTGAAATGAGCCAGTCTCACTAGATCTGTTGTGGCTATCTCTCAGGCCTTCCTACGTTCTACTATGAGACTTTCCACTAGTGGCAGGCCGAGGGATTTTAGTTCCTTCATTTCAGGTTTCAAATCTAAAATTAGGCCAATGAGAGATATCTTGCTAGTCTGGTTATCAATAGCTTGACTTGGCAAATCAGTGATGTCGTGATCAGCCTCCCCTGAGCTTGTTAGTAGAGTGAATCCATTCTGAAATATTACATTTACTTCGATTGTGGTTCAGCACGGGGGCTCCTGGTGGTTGCATTGGAAACATCCTGGAGTTAACAGCTGTATGACAAGCTACACTTTCGTTAAACATTTTGGGGAATATGAGTGGACTTTTTCATGCGAGGATTGATTTTGTCTCCTCAATTAGCTAGTTATTTTTTCCAGAGTGCAGTCACCAGCGACTCATTTGGACAATGTTTTTGGTTTAGTGGCCTCGGGCAGATACACTCCACTTTACGTTTCCCTAGTTATATGCCCAGCAAGACACCATGTCCGTAAGAAAATTTGCAAACTTTCCCCTTTCCACTCAACAGGGATTTTGTAGGATGATTGGTCATGGTGTACATCAGATCAGATTATTTATTTTGGGATTTTTTTACATTATTACTTGTCTCATATTTTAAAAGTATGAAGAGCTAGGGGGATCAATTATAATATGGTGGATGGTCTCCGAGTTCTAGTGTAGCCATCACCTCCACCTTCACGGTGGAAGACTGTCTGACATACTTAGACAGGTGAGGAGGCCTTTAGTGGATTTACTTCTGTGGCCGCTTCATTGAAGGCTGATAAGCTGTTCTGTCTGTGCACCATTTAGTACTGTTTTTGTTTTTCAAGAACAGACTTCCAAATTGGAAGTTAATTTTTAAAAAACAAAAACTCAAGGACCCTGATGTGCAGGGAGTTATCACCCTGCATATGGGAGCTTAGAGAGATATCCCTACTTTCTCACCATGGCTGTCCTGGGCTGGGAAATCCAATGACTGGCACCCTGCATTAACTAGGTTGGGATGAGTGTCACTGAGATCTGATGTGCCTATGGTGGATGGCTTATCGGGTCAGAAGTTTGTGACAGCAGAGTTACTGGCGGCTCCACCATTGGAACACAGTGCTTCTCCCAGTTTTAAATAGAGTTCAAGAACTGTGCGTTTCTGGAGTCCCCCGCCACCATACGCCAAGTGTCCACCTCAGTAACCCTCTGATGTATTGGAATTGAATGTGAGAAACATATATAATCACTTCTGGACGACCTCTACCAAATAAGAGCTAAGGCAGTAATGAAGGTTTATGATTTACTCTACTTCAGTGTTTATTATATATATAATATTAATGTGGTGGGGTGTTAGTCCCTTTTACAGTAAATTTGAATGGGCAGGCTTCATGTCTGTAGGAAATCAGAGTATTATTTGAGGGGTAAGAGAATCGACCTCAAACAATAATCACAATCCTTGCTAGGGTGAACCACTAAAGTCACTGAACAAATCTGTGCTAATAATCCTTTGGTAGATTAGCACTAAGCAGACAGGCTTAATTTAGAGGCAATGTGTAAAGTATTTATGCAGTACTCAAACAGTAATAAAGTGAAAGCACTACAACATCCCAAATTGATTTCCAATAAATAGAGAACATTTTAATAAATAAAATGATACCAAAATGGCAAATATCCATTTAGTAGACCTGGAGAAACTAATTTTTAAAATTTGAATCAGAAAATAGCGCCAAAAAGCACATAGCATCGGCCATAATTATCTAGTCCTGCTAAACCAGGTCAAAGTAAAAAAAAATAAGGCTGATCATGATGGAGTACGTGGCATACAGAGGGACCAGGTTTGTCCAGGTGGAAAGTTTACCTTTGGACTAAGAAACTTTTATGGAGAAAAGTGGTTCCTGACGAGTGTTCGGCGGGGCAAGTGGAATCCAGAACATGGCATCACATTACGGTGTCCATTGGTTGACATACAGGTTAAATGAGTCTTTCAGAGAGTTTGCTTTATTTACAATGAATGAGGTCCTAGAAAGGGGTGTTTACCTTCCAAGGTCCCCCAGAGAAAAGTAGTGCTCCTTCATTAGAATATTGGGGGAAAGTCCTGTATTAATATCACACTTTTCAAGTACATATAGCTGTCACCAACCCATTTCAACCTCCATCATATGAGACCCAATATTTAATAGTGGGTCATCCTCATGACGTTACCCTATTTAAATGGGTGGACACCAATGAGTCTTTAAAAAGCTAGTTATGGATGCGATTTTTCTTTTTGCACTAGTATGAATATGTTTTCTTTGAGCTGAGAACACTGTCTATCTTGCATGGTGCGACCACTGTCTCAATGTACTTTTTAATTCAACTTTGTAAAGGATGGATTTAAGAAATTTGAATGTAATTACAATAGGAGCAATTTGCCCAAACTAACTAATGAATGCTAATGATGACGTCATATGTTTTCCAAATATTTTGGCTTTGATGCAAGATTTAATATACTGAGAGGAGCATGAATTATCAACATAGGAATTTAAGGATGATAAAAGATTGGAAAATTAAAAAAATTAATGGCTGTTTTCTCAGAAGGTTCAGTTGGTACTCTCTAATGGCGATTAAAATTTGTTAGAAGAACTATATAAAGGTGCAATTGTATGTGATGAAATCATTGATTTGTTCGATGAAAACAATCTTTGATGGAAGAATGAAACCACAAATGAAATTGCTTAAGGCTTTCAGTGATCTAGACTGGGTTAAGATAAATATTAATGGGTGAATACTGTGCACTCTAATGAAAAAAAGTAAAAACATGATCAATAACATCACATCAGAGTTTAGTCTTAAATCTTCCAATCTATCAGAATTTAGTGGCAATTTTGGAAACAATTAAAATCTAATTCTTCCCAAATTAAAGTATTAAGTAGTGGTACTTATAAACATGTTTTACAATACTTTCCTTCTGCTACTTTGAAGGTCCTGTGTTGTCCTCACATTCACCACCTTCTGTAACATTCATGTATTCACTAAGCTACAGTAAGGCAACAGCTCCTGGTGCCCCATTGTGACCAACATCACAGACAACATCATGGGATATCCTGTCTGTAGCAATTTGGCCCTTTAACATCTATCATTCAGGTAGTTAGTGGCTCTATAACATCCTGTATTGTAAACCATCAGGTATATTTTCACACCATCTTTTTACATGTCTTAGAAAAGTTGTTTCTGTGATCCTTTTTTTATTGTAAATGTAGTATGTTACATGGTGCATGTACATTTTACTCCATTTATATCATTTGTATCAAATATCACAGTTCTTTTCTATTAGGCA
Source organism: Calotriton arnoldi (assembly GCA_963921515.1). Lineage (NCBI taxonomy): Eukaryota > Metazoa > Chordata > Amphibia > Caudata > Salamandridae > Calotriton > Calotriton arnoldi. The sequence goes on from CAWUFW010017437.1 coordinate 11,654, forward strand.
GACATATTTTTAGCTTTTATATTACTATTCTCCATAGCTATTGGATTGGGGAGTAATTTCCACCACTATGTTCAGTCCATCCAAAAATCAAAGTATCTGTGGAGGCAGCAGCTGAGGTGCCATTGCAGCTCAGTATTCAATACATGTTAGAATGAAACATTAGCTTCATACATTTTAGTGTATCTTTCATATTACTAAGATAAAGTATGATTTCTTATAGAAATCCAATGTGAATTTAGTTTGGTGAATTATTTAGTGTTCTAGTATGATATATAGAATTTTTCTTCTTCTCTTCCAGGTCCTGATGCACTATCCATAAGCAGAGGACAGCAGATAATCTGATGAGAAACTCCTCCGAGCAGCTGTCTTGGCAGCCTCCACTGAAGAGGAGGAGGAGGAGCTGAAGAAGGACATTGTTGACCCCATCCAGTAATTTTCATCAAAGGCCACCTCACTTCAAGGGCTGGACTGGGAACACAAAACAACCCTGGCAATTGAGTCTGACCAGCTACCAAGGCAGGGGGCCTGGGTGCTGGTGGGAAACACTGCTGCTGCTTTTGGTACAGGGGGCCGATATTGAAGCAGTGCTGCAAAACCAGCTCCCTGAACCAAAAACGGCTACCAACGGCCCAAAACCGGCCCCCACCCTTCCGGCTCACCGGGAAAACGCCCAGTGCCCGCTACATTCAGTCCGGCCCTGCTCACGTCCAGCCTACAGTCTTCCTCAAAAGACTCTAATGAGGATTGCAATTCTCCAGCCATCAGCTAAGCACCCACGGGTGCTTTTCCCACCTATGAAGGATTCACCACATTATAGCCCTCAACCTATGGATACCTCAGTTGTCTCTCCTACAACCTACTTCCATGCAAGTACAACTCTGGGCTTATCTCAATCATCTGAGGAAGAGGGCAAACAATTCCTTCCACAACCTCCCAGATGGCAACCCACTCTGTGATGAACAACTTTCTGGCCATGTCAGAAGGCCACGCGTGTGTGTGTATGTGTGCGGGGGGTTTGGCATAGCCAAATCCGGTCCTCTGGGAGGATCCAATTTAACCAATTTTGCATGTCTGAGGAAAGACAACCCCTGTGGATGTTAACACCTTTCTCCAAAATGCAATATTACACATTTTGTTTAAATCTTGTTAGCACTATTCACAAATCTTTCATAAAAATACTATTAATTGTGAACACTGTTGCAAATAAAAATACATAGTGCCTCAATCAATCAATCAATCAATCATGGGTTTGTTGAGCACGACTACTCACCCGTAAGGGTCTCAAGGCGCTGGGGGGGGGGAGGTGCAGGGTCCTGTCCATCAAGGAGGAGGTCTATCGAAGAGCCACGTTTTGAGGTCTCTCGTGAAGTTGGGGAGTGATGTCGCCTGTCTGAGGTGGAGCTGGAGGGCGTTCCAGGCTCTGGCCGCGAGGAAGGAGAAGAAGCGGCCTCCCGATCTGGACTTCCTGGTGTGAGGGACCACGGCGTGGGAGAGCTGGGCTGATCGTAGGGTCCTTTGGGGTGCGTGGAATGTGAGTCGGCTATTCAGGCATGCTGGTCCGGTGTTGTGGAGGGCTTTGTGTGCGTGGGTGAGAATCTTGAAGGTGATTCTTGCCTCGATGGGGAGCAAGTGGAGTGTGCGCAGGTGCTGGGTGATGTGGCAGTGTCGTGGCAGGTTGAGGATTAGTCTGGCGGCGGCGTTCTGGATGTTTTGAAGTTTGCGGGTGAGGTTTTTGTTGATTCCGGCGTAGAGTGCGTTGCCGTAGTCAAGTCTGCTGGTGACGAGGGCGTGTGTGACGGTCTTTCTGTGTTCGAGGGGGATCCATTTGAAGGTCTTGCGTAGGAGGCGGAGGGTGTGGAAGCAGGAGGATGCGACGGAGTTGATCTGGCGGTCCATTTTGAGTTCGGAGTCCAGGATGATTCCGAGGTTGTGTGCCTGGTCCGTGGGGGTGGGCGGGCTTCCGAGGGCGGGGGGCCACCAGGTGTCGTTCCAGGCGTCAGGGTGTGGGCCCATGATGAGTACTTCTGTTTTGTCCGTGTTGAGTTGTAGACAGCTGCTCTTCATCCATTTGGCAACTGCTTCCATGCCTTCTTGAAAGTTGTGTTTGGCTGCATTGGGTTTGTTGGCTAGGGAGAGGATGAGTTGGGTGTCGTCTGTGTATGAAACAATGTTGAGTCAGTGGGTTCTGACGATGGGGGCGAGCGGAGCCATGTAGATGTTGAACAACGTGGGGCTGAGGGTGGATCCTTGGGGGACTCCGCAGGTGGTCGGTGTGGGGTCCGAGAGGAAGGGAGGGAGTCTGACCCGCTGCGTTCTGCCAGAGAGGAATGAGCGGATCCAGTCGAGGGCCTTGTCCTGGATCCCTGTGTCGTGAAGTCTGCGTGTTAGGGTGCGGTGAGAGACTGTGTCGAAGGCCGCTGAAAGGTCGAGGAGGATGAGGGCTACTGTCTCTCCTCTGTCCAGGAGGGAGCGGATGTCATCTGTTGCGGCGAGGAGGGCGGTTTCCGTGCTGTGGTTCTTTCTGAAGCCGGATTGGGAGGAGTCGAGGATGTTGTGCTCTTCGATGAAGGTGGCGAGTTGGTTGTTGATGTCTTTCTCAAAGACTTTTGCTGGGAACGGGAGCAGGGAGATGGGTCTGTAATTCTTGAGGTCGGTGGGGTCCACTGAGGGTTTCTTCAGGAGGGGGTTGATCTAAGCGTGCTTCCAGTGGTAGGGGAAGGAGGCGTTCGCGAGGGAGCGGTTGATGGTGTGGCAAAGCATGGGGGCGACGGTGTCGGCGGCTCTGTTGAAGATGTGGTGAGGGCTTGGGTCTGTGGGGGCCCCGGAGTGGATTGACTTAATTGTCTTCAGTGTGTCTTTGGTGGTGAGGGCTGTCCAGCTGTCCATCGTTGGCTTCAAGGTGTCGGGGTGGTTGGTGAGGGTTCTGTGTGTTGGCTGTCTTCGTCGAAATTGTCGTAAATGTTCTTAATTTTGTGGTGGAAGAAGGTGCTGAGTTTGTCGCAGAGGTCTTGTGAGGGAGCGATGTCTGTAGACTCCCTGATGGGTTGGGCGAACTCCTTGATGATGCTGAAGAGTTCTTTGCTGTTGTGCACATGCGTGGAGATTCTGTCTTTGATCGCTTTCTTTCTTGTATTTCTGATGAGTTGGTGGTGAGCGTTGGTGGCGGCTCTGAAGTTGTTGTGGGCTTCTGTAGATTTGGAGTTCCTCCAGGCCTTTTCGAGGAGGCGGCATGTGCGTCTGGACTCTCGGAGTTCGGCGGTGAACCAGCTGGCTTTCCTGGCGTGTGTGTTGTTGTTCTTCTTGAGGGGGGCTATGGTGTTGGCGCAGTCGGAGATCCATCTGTTCAAGGTTCGGGCTGCGGTGTTGGGGTCGTCGTTGTCCACGATGGTTGGGGTGGAGTTGCCGAGTGACGTGGTGAGCTGGTCGTCGGTGATTTTAGTCCAATTTCTGCATGGGAGCAGGTGCTGGGTTCTATGGATGGTGGGTGTTCTGAAGGTGAAATGGATGCAGCGATGGTCTGTCCACGGGAGTTCGGTGGTGTGGCTGAAAGTGATGGAGTTTCCTGTGGTGAAGATGGGGTAGAGGGTGTGTCCTGCTGAGTGCGTGGGCTCAGTCACGATCTGGCGGAGTCCTATGTTGTGGAAGTTGTCCAGGAGGGATGTGGTGTTGGGGTCTTGTTGGTTGTCGAGGTGGAAGTTGAGGTCTCCCAGCAAGGTGTAGTTGGTGGACGCGATGGCCTGTGGGGTGATGCTGTCCGTGATGGAGTTGGTGAATGGTCCGCAGGGTCCGGGGGGTCGGTAGATGAGGGTTCCCCGGAGAGTGGTGGTAGGGCTGGCCTGTATCTTGAAGTGTAGGTGTTCCATCAGGTCTGTGGGCTCGTTGGAAAGTGTGCTCAGTCGGAGGGTGGATTTGTGGACGATGGTGATTCCCCCCCCAGGTTGGGTGGGGCGGTCCTTCCGGGAGATCTTGTATCCTTGGGGAATGGCGATGTCAGGTCCCGAGGTGGTGTTGGTCCAGGTTTCAGTGAAGAATGCGACGTCCGGGGTGGTGCTGTCGAGGAGGTCCCAGATTTCGGTGGCGTGTTTGTGGAGGGATCGGACGTTGAGGAGGATGCATTGCAGGGTCTTTGGTGCGGTCGCGTTGTTGCTGGCGTGTTGTGCTGGATCCGTGGTCTTGGCGGTGCTGCAGGAGTGGCGGCAGCGGTGACAGCTGAAGGGTCTGTGGGTGTCGGCTGGTGATGCTAGCTTGCAGTTGTTGTTGCGACCTCGGTTGAGTGCGTAGAGTGCCGCTGGGTTGTAGCGTTGGCGGTTCGAAGGTCCAGGGTTCCTGGCACTGGTCACGTTCGGGTCGCGGACGGGCGCAGACGGGCTTGCCTTTGGCGCGCCCGTGCAGCGGCCGCCATTAAGTAGGGGTCGGGGAAGGCTGTACAGCTGGGAGGGGAACTGGCTTGGGCTGGTCGCGCTGGGGGGGAGGGGCCACGGGGGCAGCAGTGGCGGAAAAAAACGGGAGAGAGGTGCACAGAATAAAGAGTAGAGTGAAAACAGAGTAAAAGTGAAAAGGAGGATGGAAAGTGATAGAAAGAGAGTGACAGTAAAAGGGTGAAAAACGAATGTGAAAGGAAAGACGTGAAAGGAACAAGCAAGCAGAAAAACAGAGCGAGAGAAAGAGTGAGAGGTTCACTGAACCACCAGGGATGAGGTGCAGGTATAGCCTGCGGGTGGAGGAGGGCCTCGAACACCAACACTCGAGAGTGCAGGGGCTCAGGAGGGCCTCACTTGATGGTGGAGCTGCGAGGGTGGGGGAGCAATTTCACTGACAATAAGTCAGTGGTCTTGCTCGCCTGTCCCCGCAGCGGACGCCATTAAGTAGGGGTCGGGGAGGGCTGGACAGCTGGGAGGCGGGAGCAGGGAGGAGAAACTGGCTTGGGCTGGTCGCGCCGGGGGGGAGGGGCCACGGGGGCAGCAGCGGCGGGAAAAGAACAGGAGAGAGGTGCACAGAATAAAGAGTAGAGTGAAAACAGAGTAAAAGTGAAAAGGAGGATGGAAAGTGATAGAAAGAGAGTGATAGTAAAAGGGGGAAAAACGAAGGTGAAAGGAAAGAAGTGAAAGGAAAAAGCAAGCAGAAAAACGGAGCGAGAGAAAGAGTGAGAGGTCCACTGGACCACCAAAGATGAGGTGCAGGTTTAGCCTGCAGGTGAAGGAGGGCCTCGAACACCAACACTCGAGAGTGCAGGGGCTCAGGAGGGCCTCACTTGATGGTGGAGCTGCGAGGGTGGGAGAGCAATTTCACTGACAATAAGTCAGTGGTCTAACTTCTATTTATGCATATTGTAATGTGTGCGTTGCTTTAGAAGCTGTTTGTATTTGTCATATGTATGAAGGTATTTTTATAAAAAAACATCCGTATAGCTTCCATTTTCACTTCAATGGCATTCAATTTCAAACAAGTACACACAGCACTTACTTAGAAAAGACAAGCAAGACAACTAAAATATGTTTTACACAAGCTACAGTGCAATCTATGTAGCCTGTAAATCTTGGTGCATCGTCGTGCAGGTGCAATCTATGTAATTCAGTGAAATGCAGAGCTGAAAACAAAAGCTTGGATAGTTGAATATTGGCCACCAGAATGCATTTTTCATGGCCTTCCATCCTACCAAACGTTGATAGGTGTGGTACCTTAGTTGACAGTAAGTTCTGTTATCTACTGTGCTTAGAAACAGAAGAAGAGTGGTATGATGCACTATGTAAAAACAAAAAAGGAAACATGCAAAAAAAGAGCAAAAGGACGGTGGGCCAGATGTACAAAGCCCTATTGCAGTCGCAAACTATTCAATTTGCGCCAAAAAATCACAGGGTTTGTGACTGCAGAAGGGCTTTTTTTAATCTATATTAAACCCATTTTGAAAGCCAAAATAGCCTTTCCAGCTCACAAAATGGGTTTTACACTCTATTTCGAAATGCAATTAGGAGAGGGCATGAAAAAGTGTCCTCTCTTAATTTCGGTCACAATGGTATGTAGGAATGGTTTGCAATTGCAAACCATTGCTCAGTTAGGGATTATGTAGCAACTTATTTGCAAAGGGGAAGATGTGCCCTTGAAGAGTAGATAGCGGTCTTGGGTACTGCTACCGCCTTCCCTGCTGTCTTCTCAAACAGGAAACTTTGGGGGAAAAATAAGGAACGCTACAAGGGCTGCTTTAAGTCTCCCGTTTGAAAATGCAAACTCAAGGATGGTGCTCTGCTGTCTCTTGCAGGCCACCATCCCTGTTTCTGTAGCCACTCACAGGGGGGCAATGACCTGCCTAATTAATATTCATGAGGCAGGTCGTTCTGCAACCCCTGCGACTGGAAGATTTTGCAATGCGACCTAGTAATACATAGGTTACATCTCCAAAAATTAAAGACTGGTTGGAAAAAGTTGGCGCACAATTTGCAACCACTTTTTGTGACAAACCTTTTGGTACATCTGGCCCCTTCACCTGGGAAGGGAAAATGCAATTGTCAGTAAGGATGGTATTGTAAGTAATGGTTGTCTATATACACTTTTATAAATGTCATCTTAATAGCTTCGGGGCCCCAGACTACATCTAACTGGTCAGTGACGTAATCCCACATTGAACTGGGAGACGCTAAAGTATGGTTGTGCAGCTGTTGCTACTGTTCTCTAAAAGCGAAGAAGCTGACATTTTTTTTTTTTTTTTGGCATGGTCAGAAACAATGTTTGGAGATTTGTTGTTGATGCAGAACAGGGACCCAAATTAATCATGCAACAGACGCACACAAAGCATAGCCAGGGCTAATAAATCTCTCTAGCGTGCAACCACCCGTCATAAATACATTCAGAAACACTTAAGCAATGCTTGCCTCTCGATGATGACTGCGATCTTTCCCATCCCAGGCGTAAAAATTACCGAATCGGGAGAAACGCACTAAATGGCACCTTCAGTGTGAGTTATCAATAGCCTATTAAAGCGAGAGCTGGGAGCACTTGGAAAAAAGCTGACACGCAGCCCTCCCCTAAAAACATATCCAAAAGTCAATATGGAAATTGGGAAAACGTAATTAAAACGAATAGAGGAAAACAAGCAATTTTTGTGTACAGTACAAGTACTCCATGGAGGCTAAGAAAATGTTCATAAAATGCTTGTGAAATATTTAATGGTTATTTTTAAGGCAGTGGAGGTTTCTCAGCAAATTGAAAGCTTGCTGCACGCCCCGCAATGGTCAGAAAGGAGGTTTAGCAAGGGTTCTTTATTTCTTCCCCAAGTGAGTTCTGGGAGGGATTTTTTTCTCGTTCCCACAGAGCGCCCCTGTCTTGCGACCATTAACAGCCCTGCACTAATTAAAATGGAGTACATGCTGAAGTCGGCCATTTGTTAGGGTGTGGTGACGTTGTGATCTAATTCTTGGGTTATGGGACTGGGGAAAATGCATAGCTGGCAGCCGTTGCAGTTCGCTGCGCGCATTGAACCATGAGTCTCCTCTGCACTCTGAGGTTGTGGCATCTTAAAAAGAGCATTGAAAAGCATTTCGGTCTTTATATGAAGAAATTCATAGAGATTTCAGAAGCAGTAAGCATCCTCCCAAATTTAACAAGCATGCAACGAACTAATGCTGTCATTATTTTATATACAGAAAGATTTATCCAGTTAGTCCTGAAAACTCCTTGAGAATTATTGAAAATGAAAATAGCTCTAGATGGCAAGTTTGAAGGAAGGCGCACTTGGCCATAAGGCAGTGGTTGAGGAAGGAATATTTGTAAACTTGAATTCAAGGCCAGACTGGAAATTGAAAGCTGCACTGGCAAATTGTATGCTAGGAGCCCCCACATTGGATGGAGAGTGCAAGTATGTTCTACCCCCAATAAATATTTGAAAATCAAAAGGAAAGGATGCTCCGTTTTAAAGCAGAGTTTGCATCATTTACTAAAATTCCATAACATTTCATTCATTGTAACTGATAATTATTCCAGTGCTCCATGTCCACCACTAAAATTACTTTCAGATTTCACTATACTAATTCACCACTAATCCTTTATGAGTTCCAAAGTAGCGTGCTACTCGCAGAAAAAGCACTTCGATGCCTTGTCAGGGGTAATAAGCGCTATATAAATGCAAACCTTTTTCCCTCTATCCCTCCACTATCATTCTCAATCCAAATAACTAACTAACATATCCACCACTCAAATTACTTTCATACTTTCACTATACTAATTCACTGCTAATCCTTCATGAGTTCCGAGATAACGTGCTACTCTCCAAAAAGCACTTCAACACCTTATCAGGGGTAGCAAGCGCTATATAAATGCAAACCTTTTTCCCTCTTCTATCCCTCCACTATTCTTCTCAATCCAAATAACTAACTAACATATCTACCACTCAAATTACTTTCATATTTTCACTATACTAATTCACTGCTAATCCTTCATGAGTTCCGGAGTAGCGTGCTACGCTCCAAAAAAGCACTTCAACACCTTATCAGGGGTAGCAAGCACTATATAAATGCAAACCTTTTTCCCTCTTCTATCCCTCCACTATTCTTCTCAATCCAAATAACTAACTAACATATCCACAGCTCAAATTGCTTTCATATTTTCACTATACTAATTCACTACTAATCCATTATGGGTTCTGGAGTAGCGTGCTACTCGCAGAAAAAGTGGTTCATTGCCACATCAGGGGTGGTAAGTGCTATATAAAGGCAAACCTTTTTCCCTCTTCTATCCCCCCACTATCCTTCTCAATCCAAGTAACTAAGGGGCATATCAGCAAGGGCCGGCGATAATTATCGCTAAGCGCACTTAGCGCTAGGATAATTACCGCCGGCTATCGCTGGTTTCTATCGCGGAGATAGCGTGCTATCAGCAACGCTTATCTCCAAAGCAATAGAAATGCAAGCGATAGCTGGAAAACAGTGTGATTATCGCTGGGAAACCAGCGATAATCGCACTGTGACCGGCGATACCTTGCTGATAGGGCAGGGTGGTCTTAGCCATGTAATCCACCTCCCATTGGATTACATGGCTAAGTCAGAATTAAAGCATGCGTAAGAAAAGTAGCGATAACCGTAGTTAGCGCTACTTTTCTTATCGCTATGCTTGTTAGCGATTCCCTTGATAATTGGAGAAATGTCCGTTAGCGACATTTCTCCAGTTATTTCGGGAATGAACGCCCACTTTGCATCTCATTAGAGATGCAAAGCTGGGCGTTCAGTAAACAGGCGCTGAGGCATGGATTCATGCGTTAGCGTGTCCATGCTGATAGGGCAATAAAATTATCGCCGCTTTTCGTCCGAAAACGGACGCTAAACGGCGATAATTTTATCACCTCGCCTTGCTGATATGCCCCTTAATAACATATCCACCACTCAAATCACTTTCATATTTTCACTATACTAATTCACTGCTAATCCTTTATGGGTGTTGGAATAAAAATGTTTTAGCTGAGTTATCCTTGCATTGTATGTCTTAAGTTAGCATTCGCGGCACCATTTTATTTTCAGCCTGCCATTTAAGCCATGATCAAAATTAACTTCTGTCTCTCTCACTCTCTCTGCCCAGCTGAAAGCCGCTGCGATAGTTTTTAATTTTGAGCTTCGCTGTACTAATGGATACATTGTCCTTGTCTGTACATACCTTTCCTACTAGATAGGCCTGCTCCCACCCTTAGAGCGGCGGGTGCAGGCAGAGCGACCTTGGTGCTGAGATAGCATGTGCCCGGTCTCAGGATCGAAACCCATCCTCCTGTATCTCCTTTGTTCACCAGCTACCAACTGGAAATTTCCAGTCAGGGCGTGTCTTTATTGGTTCTGAATTGAATATTATGTGTCGCCATGCTTGCTGAAGTCAGTCCCACTGCAGCAATCCAAGGAAGCTGGTCAGACTGGACTCCACTTGAGTGTATCCTGAATAAAGCTTACTTGGTTTGTATTCTCTACTCCCTGACCGACTCTTCATTTTTATGGAAGGCTGAGAGGTGGTCGCGAGAAACCCGGGTGACCCAAATCGGGTCACTTCCTTCATGGGTGCAGGAGTAGCGTGCTACTCTCCGAAAAAGCACTTCAACACCTTATCAGGGGTAGCAAGCACTATATAAATGCAAACCTTTTTTCCCTCTTCTATCACGCCACTATCCTTCTCAATCCAAATAACTAACTAACATATCCACCACTCAAATTAATTTCATATTTTCACTATACTAATTCACTACTAATCCTTTATGGGTTCCGGAGTAGCGTGCTACTTTACAAAAAAGCACTTCAACACCTTATCAGGGGTAGCAAGCGCTATATAAATGCAAACCTTTTTCCCTCTTCTATCCCTCCACTATACTTCTCAATCTAAATAACTAACTAACATATCCACCGCTCAAATTACTTTCATATTTTCACTATACTAATTCACTACTGATCCTTTATGGGTTCTGGAGTAGTGTGGTACTCCCAGAAAAAGCACTTCGATGCCTCGTCAGGGGTAGTAAGCGCTATATAAATGCAAAGAAATGTCCCTCTATCCGTCCACTATCCTCAATCCAAATAACTGACTAACATATCCACCACTAAAATTACTTTCATATTTCACTATACTAATTCACCACTAATCCTTTATGGGTTCCAAAGTAGCATGCTACTCGGAGAAAGAGCGCTTCAACGCCTCATCAGGGGTAGTAAGCGCTATATAAATGCAAACCTTTTTCCCTCTATCCCTCCACTATCCTTTTTAATCCAAATAACTAACATATACACCACTCAAATTACTTTCATATTTCACTATACTAATTCACCACTAATCCTTTATGGGTTCCGGCGTAGCGTGCTACTCGCATGAAAAAGCGCTTCAACGCCTCGTCAGGGGTAGTAAGCGCCATATAAATGCAATTACAATACAATACAATACAATACAAGGATATGCAGTAATGGTGAGAACAATAGGGAAAACGAGTGCCAAGGGTATTTAAGGAAGACTTGTTCTATCTGTGCCTGGGAATTGCTGTATCAGGTACAGAGTGAGCTCTCCTCTATGGGCAAAATTTAATTAAAGCCAGAAAAGGTCCAGCTGTGGCTGGGATACATGGACTTTTGTCATTCTTACACTTAGGGCCTTATTGCGACTTTGGTGGTCCTCCAATAGGAACGCCACTGCAGCTGTCTCAGGAAGACCACCAAGGCTGTGGTGAGCCCACCAGCCGGATTATGAGTTTAATCCAGGGCAGGCAGGCACTGTAGCAGCGGTCTCATGGCGGCAGCTGTGTTAGGCTCATAGGAGAGCCTAAACAGCATACCTCCGCCGTACGAAGGCCTGCAGCACATTCCTGCATGGTGTGGCATGCACCATGTCATGCATGCCACACCGTGCAGGAAAAAGGGTGCAATTCGAGGGTGCCCCCTGCACGCACCCCCTGGCCCAAATTCGGCCAGAGGCCCAGTTAGGGCCCCCTTACCTGCATGTCTGCCACCCTTTTCATGGCAGGGTCCCGCCATGCAAAGGGCAGTGGATATACAAGTTGTAATAAGCTCAGCGGTGCCACATTGGCACCGCCAGCATATTCAAGCATTTACAGACCCCTGCCGCAGCGGGAGCCTTGATCCCTGCAGAGGCGGCGGTCTCGTGGTGGTCCCACCGCCACATTCATAATACGGCGGACAGACCCGCCAGGGTGGTGGTGGTTGGACCGCCACCACGAGTATGGCTGTCCAAGAACCGCTGTACTCATAATAAGGCCCTTAGTTTAGAGTAAAGGAAGGGGGACACATGGTAATAATGTAGGGAAAAGTGGACCAAAGCTAGGTCTGACAGAAGGAATACCCACAAAAACTACCTGATCTGATGAGCATGTACACAAGTTCCATGTTCAGAGAAATAAAGAATAGAAAACTGGAACTAGACCTAGGACACTCTGTAAAAGCCTGAGTACATGATAAAGACATGAACTGAGAGGAAAGCAGGAAATCACAAGGGGAGGTTGGATGTAAAAATCACTGTACCACAAACAAAGATGTGTAGAGATGTGGCTTGTCCAGCTGAGATATGCACCTATCACATACAAATGCAGCAGACATTCAACCTTGAACGCTAACTTTGACACAGAAGAAGCGAGGAGATGACAAGAGGATTCCCAGAATTCTATAGAGTATTGCATATAGCAACTTACTGATCTTAAGGCCAGATGCATCAAACTGTTTTACCCATTCTGGGGCATATTCTCAAGGACTTATCGCCAATTCATCGGCACTTTAGCGCCGCAAAAGTGGCGATAGATTTATCGCCCTATTCCCAAGCTGGTGCAAACTGCCGATATTGCCAGTTTTCCAGCGATAGCTGGAGCAAAAAACATCGCCATGGATGAGAGCGACAACTAACGCTAATGATATGCAGAGTAGGCATTCCCGTGCAAAAACACACGAAAACACCACTCCGCAACATTCTCAACGACCAGCCAGATCTGCGATGCAATCCGAAAACAGGCGATAAGGCGCGTTAGCAGCAGGGATTCAACACCTGCCTTTTACTGGTGTTAAGCAGGACGACAACCTGCAGTTTGAAAGGGAGCCCAGCCTAGAGCCACATCTGAAGACCAACAGATGCCATGGAGACAACGATCATGCAGCCTGGAGACCCAAGAGGGCCACAACACCCACCGCAACCACCCCCCCGGACCCTCCCCCCAGGCCATGAAGTCCAGTAGTCAATGGTAGTGGAAAAACAGAACTTTATTACAAATACATAAACATCAAGACGACAAGCTCAGCCAACGCGTTCCATTCCCAACGGGGAACTCACCAGGGCAACGTGTGGATCCAATAAACTGCAAATGCTGCGGGAACTCCCCAATACCATTCCATATCCCGAAATCAGTAGTCAGAAACCTGTTGGAGAAATGGTGACAATGGTCAAGCGTCCTCATAGTCACAAACGTAATCTGGAACAGTGTATTGCACTTGGACAAACCGGAATGCATACAGGTATGATGAATCCAGTCCAAATATACTGCAACAGCAGTCCATGTGCTCGTAACCTCCGCAGGAAAGAAAAGGAAGGTTACGACCACACAAACATCTGGTGCGGCCTCATCATGCAGGATTCATCATACCTGTAAACATCACGGTTTGTATCATCCTGATACCCCTACACCTTCAATTCCCCCACGCTGTGCATGAACAGCTGGAGACCATGCAAGGGAATTACGCCATAACTGCCTTACCGCACGTGTTGGGGGCAATTGACTGTACACATGTACCACTTGTGCCCCCTGCCGACCCTGTACACAATTACCGCTACAGAAAGCACACGCATTCCATCAATGTGCAGGCAATAGTGGACCACCCGGGACAGTTCACCAATGTCGTCGCCAACTTCACAGGCAGCGTGCATGATACATACATCTTCCGACAGTCCATCATCAACCAGCGCTTCCAGGATGGCACCTATGGCAATGCACTGCTCATTGGTAAGTACTAACTGAACACACCACACACCTCAACTCCACAATCACACAACACACAACTGTGGGAGAGCACACGTAACATAATCACATACAACATGCCAACCAACATGCCCAACTACCGGACACGACAACACAAGTAACCGTGGTAACAGGGGCCAGACATGTAGACAAACCATCCACAAAGGCAGAGCCCCTCTGCCACACAATTGCAGAATGTGGGGAGAGGTGGGAACAAAGAATGTGCGAAGGAGGCAAGTGACCCAGCAACAAGAAAGGACACAATGCCAAGTGTGGCGGAGATGTGCTGGACAGACTGCAGTATGCAGAGCACAGACATATCCATGTGGACATCTACTGCTGGTGTTTGCAGTGTAGTGAACAGTGGACGCAAACAGGTTACCCCAGGCAGTGTGGAAGACCTTGGACATGTAGCCATGTGATCCCCCCCTGTAAGCCTGAGCAGAGCAGCCTTGGCCGGCGTATGTCGCAAATGAATAGCCCGGGGCCCTGGGCGTGGTCCAGTTCCGGGATGGCCACCACAGTAACTACTGCGTGTGTCTCTGTGTCCACCATATCATGACCATAGGCCTACACACACGTACCCGACCACATTCAATGGCCGTATTCACACTGGAGACGAGGTGACTATGTCCCAAGCCAACCTGCGCACATCTCGTCAGCGCATGCAGGGTCGTGTCTGCCAGGGCGTCGCCCCCCCAGCCACGAGGCCGCCGCCGTGACTGGTGGTGCCTGTGCGATCCTGTGCGCCTGCTGCACCCCAGCCCTGGTCCCCAGACCGGTCCGCCACCCAGCGATGACTGCCCGCCCCTGCGCACCCAGGTCTCAATGCTCACCTGCCACCACGGCGTGTCTCCAAGAGGGCCCTCCAAGTGCCCGTGCAACCTCCTCAGCCGATCGCTGGATTCCGCGCCACAGGCCCCCAGCGCACCCTGTGGCACCGCACCGCAGAGTCATGTGTGTGCTGACTGCTGCCTGTGCGTACACTGCGGTCCAGCAGGGCTCACAAATCAAATTGAGTCCTGACTTGCTGGACGCCGTATCGAGGCCAACGCATCATCGCAGGCTGCACACCCGCTCAGCTCTTCAGGTGCCACCAACTCAGTGCAACGCAAGTCATCGCCATGTGGCGGTAGGCCCGTGCCGGACCCAGGCCCTCGGGTGCCACCAACTCAGTGCAACGCAAGTCATTGTCACGTGGCGGTAGGCCCGTGCCGGACCCAGGCCATCGGGTGCCACCAACTCAGTGCAACGCAAGTCATCGCCACATGGCGGTAGGCCCGTGCCGGACCCAGGCCATTGGGTGCCACCAACTCAGTGCAACGCAAGTCACAGACCCTTTATGATTGTGTTCCGTGGATGCGGATGCCATCATGTCACCTCCGGCAGTGGGGGATGTGCTGTGGTGGGCCCCTTTTATTGGCAGGGTCACATGTCCCGTGACGCCTGTGCTGGATGGGTGTGGTGTGGGTGTAAACCAGCCCTCAGGGAGTGGCTGTGGCATGCTGACGACTAGACCAGTGACCAGCAGATCACTACAGGGAGACCTGGAACATGTAGCTGTGTCGTCACCCCCTGTGAGCATAAGCGGAGTGGGCTGGGCTGGCGTATGCCAGTCCAGCGTAGGGGTGTGAACAATGAGCCCGGGGCTCTGGGCATGGTTCAGTTCTGGCCTGGACAAGGAATTAACCAATGCGTGTGTCTCCGTTGTAGTGTCTGCCCCACCCGGACCACAATCGGCAATGTTGCACCCTGTGACCCAAGCCCCACAACATGTGCTAATTGGACGTGAGGGGGAATCAGTGACCCTACATTCATCCATACTGTCATACTTGAAGGATCATAGACATGACACATCTGTGTGAATTTGAATGTTTTATTCACATTCAGTGGAGTGTTGCAGCTGGAGCAGTACAGGGCCATGCAAACCCCACTTTACATAGTTGCCCCATGGAGGGCCAGCCAGAGTCCATTAGGGAAGGACAAATTCATCGGAAGAGGAAGAGTTCAGCCCACAGTCTGATTGCTGTGTCATTGGTAACCAAACAGAATATGGCAGTCCATGTCGAGGTCCAAGATGAGTGCCGCAGAGTGGATCGGGGGACAGTGGAAGGTGATGATGCAAAGGGCCGAACCAAGATGAAACAGGTCATATGGCGGAGATGAATGCTACCGCTTCCTCATTACCACAACGGCAGTCTCATCCACATCATCCTCTGATGTGTGATGTGCCTCACCTGTCGGTGGTGGTGTTTTGGCTGCAGCACTGTGTGGCACTGACACATCAGGGGCCGGAGGTGGATTGTCGTCCGCACTGTGTGGCAGTGACACATCAGGTGCCGGAGGTGGATTGTCGTCCGCACTGTGTGGCAGTGACACATCAGGTGCCGGAGTTGGAATGTCTGCCGCACTGTGGGGCACTGACACATCAGGGGCGGAGATGTGGATGGTGTAGGAGCAGCAGCATTCATCTGCGCCATGCCTTTTGGCAGCAATGCCATGATGAGGATCTGCAGGGCATGGAAGATCCCAGCTACATGTCGCTGATGTGCAGCCGTGGCAGCCATCCTTTCCGCATCCATCTGCACCATGTCCTCCATGAGCCTCCGCAAGTGTTCCAACTCCCGGCTGAGATCGCTGGAGCCACTCTGACTAGACAGGTGTTCCTGTCTCCGGGTCATGACTCCAGCGATGTCAGCCATGGCTCGTTGGAGACCATGGAGCGGACTGTGGGTGTCTGTTAGGGACTGTAAGTGGTCCCTGATGGGACGTAGACACCCATGGATGGCATCTAGTTTGACTGCCATGAGGTCGAACCCCACCCGCACCTGCTCAGCCATCTCCTTCCGGCCCTCCAACACACGGCATTGAAATGCCATGTGTTGGTCGTGGGGATCCTGGGAGACAGCCGGGGTGGTGGGTGATTCCTGCTGTGCGGTCTGTGCATGGGGTGGGGTCTCCTTGATGCAGCTGGGCTGCCCTGCTCCTGTGGGTGGGGTGCTGAGGGTGTCCATGAGCTCTTGGAGGGCATCGGTGTCGAAGGTGTGGAGGTCCTCTTCGTCATCAGTGAAGAGATGTTGGGTCTGCTCTGCAGGAGGTGTTGATTCTCCCTCTGCAATGTAAAGGGGAGATGCAGTTTAACAGTGTGTTCCATGTATGTTCACGCATTGGCCAAGTTTCCAAACAGACTGCATGACAATGTACATTGTGACTGTTTAGGAGGAGCTGCCTATTTGAAGCGGGACAGTGGACATTTGTGCACCATCAGGGATGTGGGGTTGTACTTGTCCATTATCATGTCACAGTTTCCTGCTATGTTAAATGTGATTGGCCAGTTTCTACACAAAAGCGGCAGCAGTTGTGTCCTCTGTTCTGTTGTGAATGTGTTGCAGTTTGTACCACATTGTTGTCAATGTTGATCTGCTCTGATTCTTGTGTGTGTGATGCATTGTGGGAAAGTCACCCCTGCAGCTCAGACTTTGCTTGTCCTTCTCCCTTTCAGGCGGTGTGCCTTTGACTTCTGTGCTTATGCAGTGCTGTGATGTTGCATACTTGGGTAAATTGGGCTCTTGGTGGGAGTTGGGACTCTTGGGCATGGTTTGTCCGCAGATGTCTTGTTGCCGTCAGGGGTTGTTTGTGCACGTGGATGTGTCAGTGTGTGACCTGCTCCTTTCCGGATGTGGACCACACTCAGCCACCTCGGTGTCGTGTGGTGCAACATGTCATGATGAGTGGCCTGCAGACATGCTCATCGTCATGCAGTGTCACTTGCATTGTCAGTGGGGCTCACGGATCCGCAGCTTTGCTGGGTTCAGCACATGTGCATGGGTTTGTTGTGAGATTGGTGATGTGTGGGGAGGGCCCCCTCTGGGCACATTGTGGACGGGGGACAACTTGCTGGTTCTATGTGTGCTGCAGTATGGCAAGGAGATCAGGGACATGATCCAGAGTCATTGTGGTTGTGCATTGTGCTATACTTCATTGTGCATGTGTGACATTGTGCCCATCTCCCCCCGTCCCCCCAGTCCCTGCTCGTTACTCACCCTGTTGCTGTTGTGTCAGGTCATGTTGAGCAGTGTCCGGTCCCCCAACTCCTGCCACCGTCTCCCCACTGATGACTGTGGACACCATTTCCTCCATCTCATCCAGCTCCTCCTGTGACGCTGGACTCCCACCTCCAGTCTGCATTGCTGCTTTGCGGTTGTTTGCGAGTTTCAGCTTGGTTTTGTGCCTCACATCATTCCAGCGCCTCTTGAGCTCTTCCATTGTCCTCCTCAGCACTCCGACTGCATTCACCTTGTCCAGGATGGACTGCCATATAGTATTTTTAGTTGCCAATGACACAGTGGAGGTGACGAACAGTTGTTGGTGGTGTTCTACCACCTCCGTTATCAGGATCCTGTTTTCCTGCGGACTGAACCGCGTCTTCCTCTTCTTCTTCTCCTTGCCCTTCCCTGACCCCGAGGTCCCAGGCTGGTCCTCCGTGGGGTTAGGGTTGTCCTCTGTACTTGCTCCCGGCTACCTCCATTGTGCTTCGCAGTTGTTATGTTTTTTATTTTTTTTTATTTGCAGCTTTTATGGTGATTTTTCCCGCCTGACGTGGGAATTGCAAGCCTGGTGCTGCTTGTCGCCGATTTTTCTATCGCGGTTGGGCCCATCGCAACTTTATTCACGTTCGGGTTTCCTTTTTTATCACCGTCGCGGTAGTTGTATCGCGGACATTTGACGCGTTATCGGGAAACTATCGCGTGTTACCGCCATGTTGAGAATGAGACGTTAACACAGAGTTATTTTCCCGCGATGGACGGCGATATGAGAAATTGCATTCACCTATTTTGGCGATGATTATCGCACGTTCTTGAGAATATCCCCCTCTGTGTCTATGGGAAAATGTGTTTGTACCTCTGGCCCTTAGTCTTAGGATAGTTGGAAATGCAATGCTACGCTCTCAGCTGAAGACCACATCCCTAAATTAATGAAAAGGTTGGGGTGGAAAAGCAGCCTTCCTATAGTGCATTCACAATGTGCATTGCACGGTACTCCAACATCTAAGTCCCCTCCCCATATTCAGGAGCAATAGCAAGCGACAGTCGGACAGTAGTAGTGTGGTCGTACCAAGGCTTATCGATTCAACATAAAAGATCAAAGAAAGGTAAGGCAGTTACACACAAATCAATGTGAAAGAATAAACAAAATGTAACAATTTAAAAATCTTGCAACACAGATACATACGGGAGTCATTCAGTAGCCGTAAAGTGCAGGACGGATCAGGCAGAGGGAGTATATTTTTTTGAACAGTGTGGTGTCCACGGCCAGCTTCATTATAGAGGTGGCCTTACCAGACAAAAAGACACCGTTCATAATTAAGATTATGCCACAGACCACGGTATAATTCAGAATTTTCATGACATACACCAGACACGGGGCCTAAATGTGAAGAAAAGTGATCAGGGTGAAGTTGAATAAGAGAACGTCCTTCTCCATCAACTCGTCTAGCACTTACAGTTTTACAAGTGGTGTGACTAGTGCAGAGATTTCAGGAGACTTTCTGCCTCTGCACTATGCCATTTTCTTACATGCCAAAAATATTCACTTACTAAAAGGTTGAAAGTCTTCACCACATCGAGGTGGATGGGGAAGGGAGAGCTTGCACACAGGTTTTGCTATGTTACTACATGTATTTTATTTTAAGAGCATTTTTTTTTCCCGACAAGAACCTTTGACCTAAAGGAAGGGTCATTAAAGGAGTTGCAAAAGTCAAAGGTATGTAGCTGAACATAGGTCTTGACAAATGAGTGAGTCCATTTACCACTATTTTTTACTGTGCCTGCCCTTACTTATCTGTCAATCAGTATTATGTGATCCATTATATCAAAGGCTGTCAAGACTTCTACTGGGATCGGGAAAGGTGGTACTACAATTTTCCATTTAGAGCCCCAAACTGTCCAAAATGTAAATTGTGATGAATGTGAATGAATGCCTTACCTATTCTTAAAAATTGAATATTTGAATTCAATGTGTTGTTATATTTCACTCTCTCGACTGGATTCAGCAGAAGATATATTAATGCTACATTTAAATCAGAGGTAAATTCCTCTGCCTCAAGAGACCAAACAATACATTTGAGAATGTTTTCTGTAAAGAGTGTCTGAGCTGCAAAGCGTTTGAAAATTATATATGAATATTTACATCCCTTCATGGGGTATAACCTTTTGGATGATAGAACAGACGGTTTCAAAAACGGGATTCATACAGGTAATACCTGTCACGTCAGAATGGGAGATAGAGGGCTTTTGGAAGAGGGAGGCCTCTGTATCCAATATGATAAATCGTCTCATCAAAGTAACTGGAAAATTCATAATACAGATCCGGTGATGAGAGAAGATATGAAATGCATCTGTAGAGCAGAACACTTGTTCGGTTCTCTTAGGGTCCAGCTTGATTCTATGATACAGTATGCAATCCTTCATTTTAATTCAAACAGTAACCATGCACCAGGGCCCGTATTAAGAATACGGCGTATTTTCCTTGCTTGCACCTTGGCGCACCATTCGAAAGATGCACCATGCGCAAACAAGGAATGCGCTACTCCAAGTGAAATACGGAGTAGCTGTTTCACAGTGCAGACGACAACCCGCCTGCACTGTCAAGCGGGATTAGCGATCCCTTGCAGGTGGGTGCAATGAGTGACTGCACTCACCTGTAGGAGGATGTTGGGAAGGTCTATGCGACCCCCTTTCTCACCACCATAGGGCTGCCTTTAGGAGGCACACTGAACGTGCATCAACATTTTGTGGTGCACTGAAAGTGCACATCCCAAAAGGCATGTCTGCCCCTGCGCCCATGGCGGTAATATAGGGTTGATGGAGCAAGGAAAATAAGAACATTTTGAACCCCCCAATATTAATACTAATAATTAATTCTATTAATTATTTAGAGACTAATCAACATTTTACGTCTTTATAGACATCTTTTAGACGGGATAATCGCAAATTCATGACTAAAAAATAACCTATTAACGCTTGTCTAAGTGATGTAATAAATAACATAATAGTTTGCATACTAATTAAAATAATGTTGCATGATTTGTGCTATGTTGTAAATCGTATTGTGGCAAAAGTATGCGGATGGTAAGTAAGCATAGCTTTATATGTCGCTTTTGCTAGGTAACACCTAATTGCGGTACGTAGAATGACGGGTGAGAAACGAAAAGGCTTATTTTTCTTTGTTTTGATTATGATTCTGTTTGTTTTCATAATAGTTCGTACGGGCCTGCTAGGCCGCACTGTAAAAATGGCCGCCGAGGCAGATGAGCTAAAGTGCGCAAGCGCAAAATGGCTTCCAATTGGGAGAAAGCTGTTGCCAATGACACGTGATCCGAAAGTAAAGCCCAGAATGAAAAGACCAAGGTCACCATGACCTGATACCAGAATGGGTGCCAAAAAGGGGACGCAGCGAGAAAATGGATGGGAACCAGAGATGCGACTGTGAATTAACAATGAACTGGTTTAATAAAGATACAAGAAAAGTTACAAAAGAAGACTTGCCAATTGTATTGGTAATGTCCTAAAACCGTGTGAAAGGCCAAAAATTATAAACATTGTCGGAACTGGTTTGAACAAGGAGGGCAATGCGGAGATGCTTGCCACCCCTCCAAGTGGACCAATTTGCGTGAATCTCGCCCCAAAGATTGAAACATTTCTGTTTAGTAAGCCAGTTTAGGGTATAAGAGGACCTACTCTTAAGTAGGAGGCGCGCTATTCATACATAATTTTTGAGCACAGAACTTTGACGCTGGAGAATTGCTGCTACTTTCTTTAGGCCATTTTCTTTAAATTTAATTAATCGTTTTGCTTTTTAAATCTGACTGGGAAGAAAGGAGATCGATGCGGAAAACCTGTATAGGTGGTCCGTTGAGGAGGCCTGTTTAGCGGGACAGTCAGTCAGATTTTGGGAATGCTATGCTGTGATCTGCTGTGACGAACATTATTTTTCCATCTAAAAGGGTATGCACTAATTCTCTGAACTTTATTCTTATAATAATAATAAAATGTATTAACTGATAAATAAAATGGAAATTTTCTTTATGCATTTGATTAATTAGATAAACTTTATTATAATTAAAACTACGAGTCTGTGATTCTTTAGCTCAATGATTAATGCAAATGTTTAATAGGTTAAAGTGATTGAGCTGGTCTTAATCACCATCAACTGATTCCTACTAGTTGGTCCATCGACCATTGAACGGAATGCCTTTTGATGTTTTTAGAAATTGACAGGATTACAATCTAAAAATGTATGATGCTTGAACAGTTATCTTGTCAACAGTAAAAAGGTATCCCATTCCCTTCCAGCATTTCATCATAGCTTTCTCTCCTAGGTAGTAGTGGATGAGATCCAGGGAATATTTGAGTGAGTGAATGTATATGCAGTGTTATGGGCCCCACCGTCATATTGGTATAGTTGTGGAAAAATGAGTGTTTCCGACCTGGATGTTATGTCCATAGGAGAGGAAAATATATTAGTCGCGCTGGATCAGCGTCATCTGAGAAGAACTAAAGAGAGTACCAAACGAGACAAAGTGAGAAAGTAGAGTGGCTGAAACGTCATTCAGAGGTGTGGTGACACAATTTTCTGTGCAAATTATACAGGTAGTAAAACAAGATGGTAGACATAGAGAATAGATGTGCGTTTCTACATAGATGGTGTAGAATGTGTTTCTTTTGTACAGGTTTATTAATGTTTGTATGGTTTATCTTAGCAATCACCATTCCAATTAGATTAGCTGTAGAAGAAACGTCCATAGTAGAGAACAAAACAAAGAAGGATAGCATACAGAACACAGCAACACTAGTAGATAGTGCAGAATTACATAAGGATAGATCTATAACAGATTTTTCAAAGAACGTTTTTACAAATTTATTATATGAATATGTAGAAACCATGAATGTAAGAGATTGTTATGTTTGTATGCAATTACCTGCGTCTGTTTCCGAAGGTGTGACCTATCATCACCTTCCTTTGACGTATGGAATAACATGTAGTGTCCTAGCTAGTTTATTTTATAAAACAGGTAGATTAGAATATTATTATACTGACATAAATAAGATTTTTGCAGAAATTCCTATAATTCCTGAATTGAACAAGGTGAAAGTGGCAAAAATGTTTGGTGAATTTTTCTTAGAGAACAAAGAATTGACATTAGATGATGTAGTTAAACATAACCTTACTTGTGAGTTAAAGAAAGAGGAAAAGGTGTACTTAGAAATGGTAGAAAGCAGAAGAGTAAAATTTCAAATGAAAGTAGTAAAGGAAGAGATGAAAACACCATTATGGACATTTGAAAGAGAAAGTGATGACAAAGAAAAGACAAATGCAGCTATTACTTTAGATTGGCCCCAACAGGGAAAGTTGTGCATTAGTAGAAATAAAACTAGGTATGACAACTATTTCGTGGGTTCCAGCGATTGTCGAGACAATTATAAAATTTTAGGAGGATGGGGATTCAAAGGAGGAAAAGATCCAATATTTCCAGGGATCTATTATATTTGTGGGAACAGGGCTTATTACAGGTTACCGGACCATTGGTATGGGTCTTGCTACTTAGGCCTGGTCTTTCCGAAAATCTTTCATGTAGATAGAGAAGAAAAAGGAACACACGAAATGGGTGCAACATTCACACGTAGAAAAAGGGAAAGTTTTTCAGAAATAGTGGGTGACATTTTTGGGGCAATGATACCAGCAGTGGGAATATCTTTGAATGCATTTAAAATTCGGAAATTGTCCACAGTAGTAGATCGTTTATCAACGAATACTGCTGGAGGGTTCTTGATGGTAAATACCGAGATGGTTGCCATGAGAGCTATGGTAATGCAAAATCGACTTGCCCTTGACATTCTTTTGGCAAAGAGGGAGGAGTCTGTGGAATGCTGAAAGTCCGACATTGTTGTACTTACATTCCAGATAAAAGTGAAAATATACAAAAGTATATAAAGAATATTACAAATTTGCACAAAGAACTTGTTCCACTGGAGGTTGAAAGTGCCTGGGAGAAACTTGGTAAGAGTTTTCCTCAATACCAAAATGGTTCACTGAAATAGGTAGTTCTATTGTAGGGAAAGTTTTGATATCAGCAACATTAGTAATTTTAGGAGTATTATTATTGAAATTTGTTATCATATGTATTAAAAGGAGAAAAAGACAAAACAAAATGAAAAGAGAAAATAAGATAAATAAAGAAAGAGAACGAGAATTAGCTGAGATAGAACTAGAAGAACTAAAAGACAGTATGTATGAAAGAACAAAGAGAGAAGATGAAAGGGATACAGATGTGTAAAAACTAATAAGAAGCAAATGGACAAGAAACAATGCTATCAGTAAAATTGTGTAACATGGGTTTTGTGGTGATCTTAAAAATCACCAAAGGGGGAGTTGATGGAGCAAGGAAAATAAGAAAATTTTGAACCCCCAATATTAATACTAATAATTAATTCTATTAATTATTTAGAGACTGATCAACATTTTACGTCTTTATAGACATCTTTTAGACGGGATAATCGCAAATTCATGACTAAAAAATAACCTATTAACGCTTGTCTAAGTGATGTAATAAATAACATAATAGTTTGCATACTAATTAAAATAATGTTGCATGATTTGTGCTATGTTGTAAATCGTATTGTGGCAAAAGTATGCGGATGGTAAGTAAGCATAGCTTTATATGTCGCTTTTGCTAGGTAACACCTAATTGGGGTACATAGAATGACGGGTGGGAAACGAAAAGGCTTATTTTTCTTTGTTTTGATTATGATTGTGTTTGTTTTCATAATAGTTCGTACGGGCCTGCTAGTGCCGCACTGTAAAAATGGCCGCCGAGGCAGATGAGCTAAAGTGCGCAAGCGGAAAATGGCTTCCAATTGGGAGAAAGCTGTTGCCAATGACACGTGATCCCAAGTAAAGCCCAGAATGAAAAGACCAAGGTCACCATGACCTGATACCAGAATGGGTGCCAAAAAGGGGACGCAGCGAGAAAATGCATGGGAACCAGAGATGCGACTGTGAATTAACAATGAACTGGTTTAATAAAGATACAAGAAAAGTTACAAAAGAAGACTTGTCAATTGGATTGGTAATGTCCTAAAACTGTGTGAAAGGACAAAAATTATAAACATTGTCGGAACTGGTTTGAACAAGGAGGGCAATGAGGAGATGCTTGCCGCCCCTCCAAATGGACCAATTAGCGTGAATCTCGCCCCAAAGATTGAAACATTTCTGTTTAGTAAGCCAGTTTAGGGTATAAGAGGACCTACTCTTAAGTAGGAGGCGCGCTATTCATACATAATTTTTGAGTACAGAACTTTGACGCTGGAGAATCGCTGCTATTTTCTTTAGGCCATTTTCTTTAAATTTAATTAATCGTTTTGCTTTTTAAATCTGACTGGGAAGAAAGGAGATCGATGCGGAAAACCTGTATAGGTGGTCCGTTGAGGAGGCCTGTTTAGCGGGACAGTCAGTCAGATTTTGGGAATGCTATGCTGTGATCTGCTGTGACGAACATTATTTTTCCATCTAAAAGGGTATGCACTAATTCTCTGAACTTTATTCTTATAATGATAATAAAATGTGTTAACTGATAAATAAAATGGAATTTTTTTTATGCATTTGATTAATTAGATAAACTTTATTATAATTAAAACTACGAGTCTGTGATTCTTTAGCTCAATGATTAATGCAAATGTTTAATAGGTTAAAGTGATTGAGCTGGTCTTAATCACCATCAACTGATTCCTACTAGTTGGTCCATCGACCAATGAACGGAATGCCTTTTGATGTTTTTAGAAATTGACAGGATTACAATCTAAAAATGTATGATGCTTGAACAGTTATCTTGTAAACAGTAAATAGGTATCCCGTTCCCTTCCAGCATTTCATCATAGCTTTCTCTCCTAGGTAGTAGTGGATGAGATCCAGGGAATATTTGAGTGAGTGAATGTATATGCGGTGTTATGGGCCCCACCGTCATATTGGTATAGTTGTGGAAAAGGAGTGTTTCCGACCTGGATGTTATGTCCATAGGAGAGGAAAATATATTAGTCGCGCTGGATCAGCGTCATGGGTACAGAGGCTAAGTGATTACCTAATTTGCATGGGGCCACGCCCCCATGGAAATGAGGGCATGCCTGCTGATGATAGCGCTGGCGCTACATGTCCACCAGCGCTATCAGTATTACAGAAGGGTGCTCACAAGAGTCGGCAATCTCTTTTGTAATACCAAGGTGCACCTGGGGCACACAAAGTAGGCACATATGCCCGTTGCACCCCCGAGGGTACTTTCTGTAATACATTCCCAGGTGTGCAAAACATTCCTAATGGAAATAATTGTTATATCAGTACCATTCTTCACAAAGCCGCAAGCTGTTGCATATCTGCAGCCAAATACCTCGAAAACCCACAGAAAACACAAACACTAGCAGTGATAACCCTCACCCAAATGGTCATACAACTGAACTTTGAAATCTAGGGACCTCGCTGATGCCTGGAATGCCTAGAATGGACTGAGAAAGTGTAACTTTATCAATACACAACTCCAAATGCTCACACAGCCATAAAAGGCATCTTAAAAGGACGGTGACCCAAAGGGAAATAAGGCTTCTTCAATGTAATCCCTCTATTAGTACATTTATTGGTAATGCATATAGATATTCCGATTGGCTGAATATATGATCACCAACCTGCTTCACCTTGTGATGTACCAGAAACATCCATAAGAAACATACTACCAGGCGTGGAATCTTTTTTGGCTTCTTCATAGGAGTAGAGCTTGTCACTCGTATTATTGTCCTTTGGAGTAACAGAGGATACCTTTTGACCATTACTTGGTTGGACCATGTATTGCCTCCTTCATTTTTATGTCTCTTCTGCGTCATGCTAGTACTTGCACTCTCATTTGCGAGATTCTTGTGTTCTATAATGTGCTTGGAACCCGCCCATTGCTTGCCATTTGTTTCCAATGTTGTGACTTTTCTTTGCTGTCTTTTAATTGTGCAGCACATGCCATATGTGTCTTCCTTTTCTTTTGGTGACATATGGACAATGCACAGATTCTTTTATTAGTGTCCCTCCACTGCCCATCCACTGCTCGCACTCTGATTCCAGTACTATTTCTTTTTTAAAAAAAGCTATAATGCAGTCAACTCTAGCCGCATCATCATACTTTTTTTTCATTCCCCCACCCGCCGCATTCTGTTTTTTCTACCCTCAACTGCTCCCATCCTGATTCTTCTCCACCTCCGGTCCCGGTTTCTTCTTCCCCCCTCCTTTTTCTTCATAGCGCTTTTGTAACTGACCCGTTACCCACCCCCATTACACACACACCAGCCACCCCTGTTACCCACCCTCACTCGATTGCAAAGCCAATAGCTCACCCATAGGTGAGACTTATTGGCTTTGTCAATGCTTGTTGAAATCACTAGTCTATTTCAGTGACCAAAGCCCCCTATATTACCAGCTACAGGCTCCTTAAAATGAAGGAATGTGGCTTGGTGCTATGTTTCTAAAGCAAAAATCACTGTGAGTCTAAGAAATGCAAATATATTGGTCTTTGGACTGCTCAGATAGGCCCTTTTTCACTTCATTGTCTGCCAACTAAACCTTCATTACCTCCAAGTCCGGTCTTCCTCATCATAGTCATTGCCATACAAGGGTAAACCTCATCCATGAGACAGGCAATCTTGTTTGCTGGATATCAACAATTTAATATTTTGGAATCTCTCCCTTAAAAATATTTAAGGCACAGTTCTTTCTTTCTTTCTTTTAACTATTCTTAAGACACACCTCCTATGCCCATAAATACTATTACCAGCAAGACCAAAGTCTGTTTTTTCCTGTTTTACTCTGGATACAGGTGGTTGTCATGTACCTGCATGATTGCCTCAGTAGAGCTTGCTGGTTTAGAGGTGAGTAGCATGCTGTGCATTACTAATTTCAGCCTTGCAGTTTAAAGATTCCAGTTCCCCAGAGGCCGCCCTTGTCTGCTCCAGCATTGGGTAGGGCTGTTCACTGCTAGGGATGCTGGTGGCTGCAGGGTGCTCATGTAGAGCTGGTCATCCACCACCTCTCCCCCACTGGTGCAGCGCTAATATTGCCCCCCTTTTACACGTCACTAATGTCACATACACTTGAGAAATACACGGTATGAAACTGCACTTAGCACATGATTCATGTATGGTTAAACAAAATATTGTAAATGTTGCACTTGACATATATTAAAGAGGGCCTTCACTGTAGGATTAGAGAACTTACTTACGTAAATGTCTTGCTGATTAATAAAGAATCATCTTCATTTAGTAGAAAATGTACTCAATATAGAGATTAAATGTGACTTTCTAAATGTGTGTGCTACTTCATGTTAATAAAATGTAACAAATTGAAATTGAGACTAAACACTTCCTTACACATGTAAAATGCAATCCTAGAAACGTTAATCCATTATGTAATGTGTGCATTAATATTCCATATATTTGGTTTAAATGTAGTTCTCAATCATAGTTATCATTGTGTAGCATGATGTTTATTGAATATTACATGTAGTATGAACCTAATACATTAGAAAAGTATATATAATTTGTGTTTAAATGTGCACACGCATATTAAATGTGCACCATTGAAGTTAATGTTAAACTTAGCTAGAGTAGGCCTGTATTTTACCATGCTGCATAAAGCTGATTTCATTTTTCTGCCAACTCGACATTTCTTGCACGTATTCACATGCATTATTAGTTTAGAACAGATCCATTACTGTACTAGAGATAGGGGGAACAGGAGCTTGAGAAAACGACCTTGACGAAAGGTACACGGAGAAACAGAGGTCTAACTGAATGAACAATTGTCCAAAAGTTGCAACCTGCATGTGTTTGAGGGAAAGATGTAGCTCCCATGTCCAGTGTTGGATAAACTGGAAATGTTGCAGTCTGCAACGTGATGATTCGTGGATTTCAATGGACCCCTGATGGTGTGATTGAGGGGATGTCGCCCAAATGGGCTTTACACATTATAATATACCATTCCCCTTGGACTATTACTCAAATTCCTCGCAGACTCCTTGCAGTTCCCTTTGCAGACATTTTTCCTGAACCTTTGCAGATTATTTGCAGACACCTTCCTTTGGTTCTTTCCATCCTTGAGACATTGCTAGCTTGATGGACTTCGAGTGGTCCTATGTCCCAATGCCTTTTCTGATTTTTGCTCAAGTGTGACTTAGGCTGACACTTATTCTTGACCTATAGAAGACCCTTGACCTAGCTTCTGTGATGCTAACACTTTCCTATTTTGATTTCTTTTGTCTTGACCTGACTTCCTTCATGGAGTTCCTCTGCTTGCTAGAACCATTTTCCCCCAAACCATTCTCTGGACTTTGAATTCTAGATTACGAATGTATAGGGGAGAGAATCTTAGATTATTCGTTGAGCATCAAATCTTAATACTATTGTTTTGCATAGCAGTCACTGAATTACTTGTTTGTTTGATACTAATTCGCCTTAATTTTTTTTCGGCATCTGGGAATCCCTGTTGTCATTCTGTTTCTTTCTAGCATGGTACTCAGAGTTGTTTATGTTAATTTGACTACTACTTTGTAATAAACATTTTGAACTTGGCTACTAATTCCTGGTATTTTTTGTGTCGCCAAATGGGTTACACTGTTAACTGAAACTTGATTTACAGTTAATGCTAACTTCCACAACCTCTCAGATGGACAAAAAAGTCCATTGATGGACCAATGGTAAGCAAGTGGGCCCAGAAAATGCTGGATTATCACCTTTAGTGTCTCAGGTTGCACTCTATTCTGAATAAGCATAGAGGAAAATGTAAGCGGGCTGCAAGGTTCTTTTAGCAGGACGTCTTGTGGCTGCGAGGCGGCTCCCTGTTTTTGACAACTGATTTTTAAGTTGACTGTAGGCTGTCTTGTGCTCAGTGGCATTGTCTCCATGATGACTTGCCTTGGTTGACATGAAGGCTGCCCATCTTCTCTAGTGGCTAAAGTGAAATAATGGCACTCTGCTTGAAAATTAAAGGTTCAGTTCCCACTGTCACTAGGCAATGTGCCAGATTTTAAGTCTTTTCAATCAAGCTATCTCACCTGTCACTTAATATCTCACATATTCACTTATTTCATATCCTATGACGTCATTATACAGGTTAAGCTACATCTCACAAGCCGACCACTTAAATTCAAATCCCAGTGTCGGCCTATTATGATTGGCACCCCTAGTGATATTTGGAGTATGGTCCATAAAAATCAAGGGACAATTTGCTACCTGAATATATGGCATTATATCCATCTTCGCTTCAGCAGGACTTTTGTTCTGTCATGTTTTTACTCTTTTGGGTCGGCCCAAGCTAGGTCTTTTTCTGTAACTCTCCTAAACTCCTGGATTATGCGGGTATTGATGCAATGGTGTACAATAGAGGTCAAGAGGTCGTGGTTCAGATCTGGGTGTCCCCTACCATTCTCTTCTTATAGCTGTGGCTGATCTGGGCTTCAAAACATTACGTCCACCAGTCCAATCTCTGGCTCTTGCTATTGTGTATTTCTCTGGTGAAGTGTTATGTTAATGATACTTTTATATTACCTAAATGGCTTGTCTAAGTAGCTGTGCATTGAGCATTTCGTCCTCCTCATGTCTGACTGCATTGGATCTTGCTATCAGATCTTCCTTGTAGCCTGCTCCCTCTGTGTTCTCATTCTTTAGTGGAGGGTCAAATGTAGCCTTGAGTTTACAATCTCTGTAGGTGAATACAAATTTTTGTACAGATTTTCTGGAATACTCTGTCTCCGTTGTTCGGGTCTGCAAACCGCATGTGCTGTAGCAGTAGGGTGCGCCACTTTTACTGGTTCTCAAGTTTGATAATTTGCCTTGTCTGGCCTGAATTTCCACTTTATTTATATCTCTTTTATGAAGAGAGTAAGTTGTGACCTACGTGTTGAGGTCTCAGACACACATCCTGAAGGTTAAGGGTTCATTGGCTGCATCAATGAGACCAGAGACATGTGTCTGCATGACTACTGGGCAATCACGACGTAGATCTCAAGTGAGGCCTTGGGTTGCAGAATTCTGGAAGTGTTTTTTTCTGCTCCTGTGTTAAGTTCTGGAGTCTTGGGGGCAGAACTTTAGTAGTGCAATAATTTAATGCACAATTCTTATACCTCTGCTTAAGCTTCAAATTGAGCCTCTCTAGGAATACATATTAGCATTCTATTTCTTTCAGTGAAAATTAAGGATTGTGGCATTCCCTATTTATTCCTTGGTTTCTTCTTTTGGCTCTGCTTCACCTCTGTGCTGATGGTCACACTGGTAGCCCTTTCATTTTTGGGCTGTTTTGAGGATGTTCTTCTGCATTCTGATGAGTTGCCGGTCTTGAATCTCTACTTCCTGGGCCTAGTATTGGGAGAAGTTTCGGCCATTGCCCTCTCAGGGGCTTTGGCCCATTTCTTGCACTCCTGCCCTTGTGCTTGTCATCAACCAGAAGGGTTTCTTTTGTTTTGAAGTTGTAAATTAGGCATTTTTTGTCTCTGAGTCTTCCGTGTCTCATGTGAAGTCAATGTTCAGCGTGTTTTCATAAAATTGTGCAGAAAAGTACAAAGTTGCCTTGTCTTCAGTAGCATTGAGCCTTTCCCTATGTTATCATGGGTCTACACTTATAGTCTTTCTCTGTTTGGATACTGTGATTTTATACTTCTTATACCCATAGGGGCATATTCTCAAGGACTTATCGCCGATTTATCGGCACATTAGCGCCGCAAAAGTGGCGATAGACTTTTCGCCCTATTCACAAGCTGGTGCAAACTGCCCATATCGGCAGTTTACCAGCGATAGCTGCCTCAAAAAACATCGCCACGGATGAGAGAGACAACTAACGCTAATGATATGCAGAGTAGGCGTTCCCGTGCAAAAACACACGCAAACACCACTTTGCAATATTCCCAACGACCAGCCAGATCTGCGATTCGACCCAAAAACAGGCGATAAGGTGCATTAGCAGCAGGGAATTAACACCTGCCTGCTGCTGGTGCTAAGCAGGACGACTACCTGCAGTATAAAAGGGAGCCCAGCCCAGAACCACATCTGAAGACCCACAGATGCTCTATTTTGAGCCCTATACTTTTTAATTTGTTTATGACTCCTCTTGCCATTCTGGCTGAGAACCATGGAGCAAAAATAATTTCGTATGCAGACGATAGGCAGCTGCTCTTCACCTGTAACAAAGACGCGGACTTTAGGGGTGACATGATTAACAGCTGTCTCACTGAAGTATTCTCCTGGCTCCAGTGCAACCAGCTTAAATGTAATCCTGGTAAATCGGAGATTATCTTCTTTGGACACCGCCCCAGCGATCGTTGGCACAGTTGGTGGCCTGCTGACATGTCCCCCCCACGTCCTCCGTACAGACAGTGAAGAATTTGGGGGTGAAGCTGGATGAGAACATCTCCATGCAGGCACAGATCCAATCAGTGACCGGTTCCTGCTTTGGCCTGCTCAAAATGCTGAAACAGTTCCTGCCCCTCCTGTCTATCACTCACAGAAAAACGGTGGTCCAGGCACTAATTCTCTCCAGGCTGGACTACGTGAATGTACTTTACCTGGGGCTATCTGAGTATCTACTGGCAAGACTGCAGGTGTCTCAGAACGCCGCAGCAAGAGCAATACTCATGCTTGGCCCCAGAGCTCGTATGTCCACACAGTTGAAATCTTTACACTGGTTTCCTGTCCGAAAAAGGATCCATTTCAAGGCCATGGTTTTGGCTTTCAAGGCTCTACATGGCATAGGTGCTGGGTACATTATGAAGAGAGTCCAATTTTACCATCCTCCCCGTGCACTCAGGTCGGCAGCGCTTCACCTAGCACTGACCCCCAGATACCTACGGGCACGTATCGGGGGCCGCTCCTTCCAGGTGCAAGCAGCAAAACTGTGGAACAATTTACCGGTGGATTTAAGGTTGACTCAGGATCTCCTTGCATTTCGGAAATCATAAAAAACTTGCCTCTTTCAGCTGTAACATCTAATGCGGGGATCTCACTCCTTAGCTAGGCCCCATCCTGCTTCAGCGCCGGGACACTCAATTGAGTAGCTGTGCGGTCTATAAATAATCATTTAACATAACATAACATAACATGCAGCCCAGAGACCCAAGAATGCCACAAAACCCACCGCCACCACCAAGGACCCCCCCCTCCAGACCCCCCCTGGACTACCACAGAGGCAGCGCAGGACAAGACAGCAGCCCGTCCAAAAACGCCATGGCCCCTCAGCCACACAATTACAGAATGTGGGGAGAGGTGGGAACCATGTATGTGTGAAGGAGGCAACTCACCCATGAATAAGAATGTCCCCAATGCCAAGTGTGGCGGTGACGTGCTGGACAGATCACAGAATGCAGAGCACAGACATGTCCATGTGGACATATACTGCTGGTGGGTGTATTTTTGTGGACAGTGGACGCAACCATGCCACCTCAGGCAGTGGGGAAGACCCTGGACATGTAGCTGTGCCGTCCCCCCCTGTAAGCGTAAGCGCAGTGGGGTGGGCTGGCGTACGCCACTCCAGCGTAGGAGTGCTGATAAAAATACCGGGGCCCTGGGCGTGGTTCTAATCCGTGATGGGCAACGCGTCTGCCAGGGCGGCGCACCTCACCCTGCCACGAGTCTGCCGCTGTGACCTCCAGACTCCGCGACACAGGCCCCCAGCGCATCCAGCGGCACAGCAACATGGAGTCATGTGTGTGCCGGACACTGCCTTAGTCCTACACTGCGGCCAGCAGGTCCCACAATTCAAATCGTGCCACATTTCTGTTAATGGAGGAAACCACCAGTCAACAGACATTGCCGCCAGTGCGGCCCGCCCGGATGACGCATCCTCGTCGGCTGCACACCCGCTGAGCGCTCCAGGTGCCACTAACTCAGTGCACCACAAGTCATCGCCACGTGGATGTGGGGCCTCGCTGACCGCTGCCTCCGGCCTACACTGTGGTCAGCAGGTCCCCCAAGTCCAACGACGCATCATCGTTGGCTGTGCACCTGCTGAGCGCTCCAGGTGACACTGACCCTGTGCAACACAAGCCGACGACACGTGGCAATATTGAGGCAGAATTCAGTAGGCGAAAAACATTGCACCGAGTGCGGCCCGCATGGACGGCGCATCGTCGTTGGCTGTGCACCTGCTGAGCGCTCCAGCTGCCACTGACCCTGTGCAACACAAGCTGACGACACGTGGATGTGGGCCCTTGCCTACACTGCGGTCAGCAGGGCTCGCAAACCAAATCCAATCCTGACATGCAAGGACAAGCCATCATCGCTGGCTGCACACCCGCCACCACCGCCAGGACCACCTCCAACCAACAACTGCCAGAGTCGGAGGAGTCTCACAGCCAGCCCATCTAAGTTGATCACACCTGTCTTGGATGCCATCATCAGCTTGATCCCCTGCTCAGCTCTTCAGGTGCCACTAACTCAGTGCACCACAACACATGGACCCTTCATGATTGAGTTGTGTGCTGTGGACAGCGGATGCAACAATGTCACCTCAGGCAGTGGGGAAGACCTGGGACGATGATGATGAAGAGGAGGCAGGTGTACCACACCCCACTGCAGCTGCAGCAGGAATATCCCGAAGGGACCAAATCATTAACAATTCCTTCACATGAGCACGCTCAGCTCTGGTGCCCCTACCTCAGTGCACTGCAAGTAATGGACCCTTTATGATGGAATCTGTGTGTGTGATCCGATGATCACTGTTCTAGTTGTTGCCAGCACCAACCACTCCCTGAGGGCTGGCTTACACCCACCCCACACCCATCCAGCACAGGCGTCACTGGACATGTGACCCTGGTAATAAAAGGTGGCCGGGCGCACGTGCCCGTAGCCAGTTCAACTATCTATCTAAGTGTGTCCGTGTGGTCATTATGTATGCATGATGGGCCAGGGCCCTACCACATTACATTGTGCTGTGGACAGCGGACGCAACCATGTCACCTCAGGCAGTGGGTACGACCTTGGACACGTAGCTTTGTCGTCCCCCTTTAAGCGTAAGCGGAGTGGGCTGGGCCGGCGTACGCCAAGCCAGCGTAGGGGTGTGAAGAATTTGCATGGGGCTCTGGGCGTGGTTCAGTTCTGGCCTGGACGAGGAAGTAACTTATGCGTGTGTCTCTATTGTAGTGCCTGCGCCACCCAGTCCGCAATCGACAATGTTGCAATGTAGCATGCACCCGGAGGGCGGGCTCGCACTAACGGGGAAATGAAGGAGCGCTCATACATGCCAAGTGTGTATCTGTATTGCCGCAGCATGAGCTAAAATGCCTAGCCTTAACCGCAGCGCGAGTTCAGTCAGGCATGAACTCTACGTCTGTGTCCGCCCTATCCTTCCCACAGGCCTACACTCACGTGGCCGCCCACCTCCAACGGCCAACATCACAGTGTCGCTGTCAGGCTTGTGGACATACGCAGACAGGCATGACAATGGTGTGCCGTAGGAGTGCCAGTGATGCAACCGCGTAGCGCACACAAGTAATTAGGCTCGGGGGAGGGAGGAGCAGCTGTGAGGCAACATTACACACAGTGATGCCGCTCATTTGCCACATGCAAGACATGTCGAACATGAATCCCAAGTCGCACACATCCCACCCCACCCCCAACAAGCCACTTCACAGTACCTGAATGCAAGCAGATGAGAAACTAACATTAGGGATGAATGTTCCTTTGTCTGTGCTATCAGGCGGAAGCACATCTGCACCTCCGACCTGGGAATTACATGTGCCCGGCACCCCCTGACAGATACTATGGCAGCTGATGACGACTCCCACACTACGCACAGCCTGAAGAGAGACCAGCGTATACACACCCCACACACAGAAGTCCTTGCTCGAAGTTATCTTGCATGGAATGGCCTTCACACCTACTCCCACATTAACCCAGGCGTACAACCGTTGCACACTAAAACAACTCATTGTTCCGAGCTGTGGCATTTCATCCACAGAACTGGCGCAGGTCAGAACAGTGCCGCTTCAAACAGAGCCACTAGCGCAATGGCAGACCATCACGGACACTTGCACAACCCCTGCCAGGTGGAACTGTACCCTGCACGTATGCTGCATTTACTGGGGGCACTGCCATTGGTAGTGCTGCGGATCAGTTACCGGCTGAGCTTCCGCCTTGCCAACGTCAGCTGCGTGCAGCCTGTGTTGCATTGTCGCTCGTGCATATTCGAGTGGCCCATGGATGTCTGCCTATCCAACAGGACGGTAGCCGAACTGGATTTCGACATGTGTGTGCGCTCCCTGTTGGCCCACGACCATGAGTGTCACCGTGACACCCGTCTATGGGATGCCTGGATACTTGGCATACATGCTGGCAGCTGGACTTGGGAGATTACAGAACTCCTCATGTGCAGTGAGCAAATTGAGCCGCTCCCCTATTGGGCTGTAGTGCTAATTGGTGAAAGGAGGTGGACGCAGCACATCTGTCCGGACCTGCTAATGGTTAGCCTCGCCGTCCTGTTCGATGAAGTCGACGACGACCTCATGTTGGAAATGATTGCCTAAGAGGCTGCACTAGCTTTCATGGACTTGTAACTACGTACCTGCAGACACGACATTTTGGAACACATTGCACATGTCCCGACAACTTGTTGGAACTTGGGGTTCTGGTCACATCTCCCACGGCGACAGTGGACATGTCTGAATTCGCCTGGACTCCGAATAAATGAGCGGACAACAATGCGGGTTAACACACACCTGTGAAAGGTGAGGCACTCCCCTGGAGTGGACAGTGGCGCTTGGCAACGTTCCACGTTCTGACATACTGCTGCATTGGTCTGCATGTAGTGGCACTTATCTTGGCCGTACTGACACGCATATGCTAATAAAGTCTACGCACCTTCACCTGTATTCAACTGTGATGAGTGTTGATTTGCATGACAATGTGTGTCTCACTGCCTATCTGGGTCACGGCCATACATGCATTACTGCACCA
The DNA here is from genome assembly GCA_963921515.1 of Calotriton arnoldi. Taxonomy (NCBI): domain Eukaryota; kingdom Metazoa; phylum Chordata; class Amphibia; order Caudata; family Salamandridae; genus Calotriton; species Calotriton arnoldi. The sequence continues at coordinate 48,137 of CAWUFW010017437.1, forward strand.
TCAGGGATGTGGGGTTGCACGAGTACATTATCATCTCACAGTATCCTGCTGTGCCACATGCGAATGGCCATTTTCCGCACACGAGCGGCAGCAGTTGTGTCCTCTGTTCTATTGTGCTGGTGTTGCTGTTTGTTCAACATTGTTGTAAATGTTGAGGTGCTCTGGATCTTATGTGTGTGTGCTGCATTGTAGGTGAGTTGCCCCTTCAGCTCTGATTTGGCTGGCCCTTATCCCTTTCAGGCGGTGTGGCTTTCACTTCTGTGCTTATGCAGTGCTGTGATGTTGCAGACTTGGGAAAATTGGGCTCTTGGTTGGTGTTGTGACTCTTGGGCAGGGTTTGTCCACAGATGTGCTCTACTTAATTGTGCATGTGTGCCATTGTGCCTATCTCCCCCCGTCCCCCCAGTCCCTGGTGGTTACTCACCCTGTTGCTGTTGTGTCGGGGCATGTTGAGCAGTGTCCAGTCCCCCAACTCCTGCGACCGTCTACACACTGATGACTGTGGTCACCATTTCCTCCATCTCATCCAGCTCCACCTGTGGCGATGGTCTCCCACCTCAAGTCTGCATTGCTGCCTTCTGGTTGTCTGCGAGTTTCTGCTTGGTCTTGCTCTTCACATCATTCCAGCGCCTCTTGAGCTCGTCCATTGTCCTCCTCAGCACTCCGACTGCATTCGCCTTGTCCAAGATGGACTGCCATATTGTATTTTTTGTTGCCAATGACACAGTGGAGGTGACGTACAGTTGTTGATGGTGTTCTATCACCTCCGTGATCAGGATCCTGTTTTCCTGCGGACTGAACTGCGTCTTCCTCTTCTTCTTCTCCTTGCCCTTCCCTTACCCCGAGGTCCCAGGCTGGTCCTCCGTGGGGTTTGTGGGGTTCTGGTTGTCCTCTGTGCTTGCTCCGGCTACCTCCATGGTGCTTCGCAGTTGTTTGTGTTTTGTGTTGCCGCTTTTATTGTGATTTTTGCAGCCTGACTTGTGGGACTTGCAGGACTGGCGCTGCTTATCGCTGTATTTTTTATCGCAGTTGGGCCCATCGCAACTTTTTTCACGTTCGGCTTTGGATTTTTATTGCCGTCCCGGTGATTTTATCGTGGACATTTGACACGTTATTGGGACACTATCGCATGTTACCGCCGTGTTGAGAATACGACGTTAAACCGGAGTTATTTTCCCGCGATAGACGGCGATGTGGAAACTTGCGTTAACCTATTTTGGCGATGTTTATCGCACGTTCTTGAGAATATCCCCCATAGAGTCCTAATGCTATCAGGTCGAGGCATTGTCTGGCTGAACAGCTGGCTGAGTAGTTTCTGCTTCTTCCCTAATGATTCTGCTGGCTCACATTCATTTTTAGGTAGGATTTCTCTCTGAAGTTCATTCCTGCTTTCGTTTAGACCAGATGCATATCCTTTTGGAGTTCTTCTGGTCCCTTCTCGCTACAGGAGCTGCATTGCAAGTGGTGGTTGTACATTATTCTTGCTCAGGTTCTCTCAATCACCATTTTTCTGTTAGGTATAACCATTTCCTAGACAGATGCTGTTGGCGTTTTTTTCTCAGAAGTCATTGGGTAGCTGTCTGTGTCTTGCTGGCCGTTTGTGAGGATCTGTCCCTGGATTAAGAGGTAGTCCATCTCGGTGGTCTTTATGCTGGTGTTTTGTCTTGTATTCCAGGGAGTGCCTAAATCTTTTTGGTTCTTTTTTTTGGGTGGGCGGGGGGTTGCAAGGGGGTATATTTAAAATCAATAATGTGTTGCCTTTCAATCACACTCCATAAATAGTTGATACATGTTTTTAAAGAAGAAAATTAATAACCTCCAAATACATCCAACCATTTTTACAGCTAAAAAATAATTATTATAACCTGAACAGAAATTGATCCAATTTTCCTTTACATTGACCGGTTTAACCACAACATGTTACACATTCAAATATATACTAATAACATCCATGGGTGCTAGTGCTGAGTGGATACTTATGCTAGTAAAACGCCTAAAGTAAAAAGTCATACCAACTCCTCCCATAAAGATACAATCTATCACAAGCACCTTCTCTGGTCGCATAAATGTATTCTCTGTCATAAACTCATTTCATCTTTCTTCCTCAAATTGTAGAGCATGCTACAATTTCAAATGCTGAGCTGTCAATGATTTGGCAAATAATACTGCAATAAAAACTAAGGGGCATATTAACAAGGGCTTTATCTCCGCTTTTTTGGCTTAAAAAGCCAAAAAAGCGGAGATAAAACTATCGCCCTATTAACAAGAGGGTGCTAACATGCATAATCGCATGTTAGCACCCTTTTTCCCAACGCCTCCCTTTGCATCTCTAATGAGATGCAAAGTGGGCGTCACTGGGCGTCCCCCGGATGGACTACCTTGTAAAATATCGCTGATGTTCACATCGCGATATTTACAAGGCAGCCCACAGGATTTTAGCACACGTTAGATTTTGGCGAAAACGGCGGTTTTCGCCAAAACTAACGTCTGCTAAAATCCTGACTTACCTATGCTTAACATAGGGGTGGATTATGCTGATACGACCACAGGGTCGTATCAGCAAGGTCATCGCCGTTTTGCAGGGAACATCGCTGGAAATCCAGCGATGTTCCCTGCAAAACGGCGATTTCCCCGCTATCGCTGGTATTTTTATCGCTTTTGAGATAAGTGTCGCTGATAGCGCGCTATCTCAGCTATAACATCCAGCGATAGCAGGCGATAATTATCCTAGCGCTAAGTGCGCTTAGCGATAATTATCGCCGGTTGTTGCTGATATGCCCCTAAGTTTTTCCTCTCACGGGAAAAACATCTAGAAAGGGAGCCTAGCAATCATGGCAGACCACTGAATAGTCACCACTAACTTATTTTCAACATACACAAAAATTCTCACCCAAAAGTTTGTTAATTTTCGGCATGACTATGCTGTATAAAGCCAGTTCTCTAGGTCTAATGTGAAGCACTTAAAGCAATTTGTTATGCTATCAAACATTTTTCAAATTCTTTATTTAGCACTTTTACATATAAAAGTACAACATACATTTCAGTTAACATCAACAATTAAGAGACGCTATCTAGCAAAAGTTTACATTGATGATACTCAAGCAATTCATATGGGGTACCAGCAGGAAGTCTAGTGTCTATGCTGCTACCGATTATATAGTGGGGGTTCGTCATCAGACTGGGCCACTGCCAGGTATGCCCCACTGTGTTTTGTGAGTCTTTGCACGTTTTCTTCATCCTGTTGGGGTATCAGTGTCAATCTTGTCCTCTGCCGTCTTATATTCAATATCAGTCCCTTCCTTCTTTGTGCTTTTGTTTGCTACATGTAAGTAGGCTGTTCCCCCAGGGTCTCCAGCTGTGCTTCAGTGGTGTAAGTCAAAATGATGCCCCCCCTGTACAATGTGATGAGGGGCCCTTGAGTCTCTAACATCTCACATATATTCCCTAGTCAAGGGGTGAATGGGGGCCCCCCAGTGCCTCAGGGGCAACAGGGGCCTGCGTTATGCCCCTGCTGTGCTCCCAGTTCCTCCGTCCACTGTGTGAGGTAGCATTCAAATGTGCTCCATATATCTCTAGGCCAAGAGGACAGAGGGAGGAGTTCTGCATGAATTTCAAGCTGCTCATTGCAGTAGGTCATATCATAAAGCCATTTTTTGAGCATTGGACAATGACCACGCTCCCTGCACCATGCCACCTTTGGCTTGAAGAGGAGCAGTGCCAGCACCCGAAGTTTTTTTTGGGTTGTATTGATCCTTTTGATCTAGCCCAAGATATGTCACCTTTGGGTCCAATGGATGTAGCCAGCTAACATTTCCTTCAGAGTGTTCATTATGTCATTCCACTATGCCGGGGGCAAGACCAGGCTAGATGCAAGAAGTTCACCTCTGGTGCTCTGCAGCGCATGCACTCTGATGTCGCCCGGAGCAAGGTCTTTCGGGTGTATTATGCCCTATTCAGGAACTTGAACAGTTTGTTTTGAAGCGTGATTTCACTCCAAAGTCGGACGCACAGCGAAATCCATGTTATGTAACCAATATCCAACAAATTAATCCAAATTTAATCCTTTTTATTTTCCAAATGTTCATTTGTTTCATCATATTACATGTGAGGCGTATATGTATAAACAGCTTCTAAAACGGCAGATATGCCCACGGGCCTTTTTCTGTCGCATGCCACATACATATATTCATCCGTAATGATAGCTCTTCTCTACCCAATGCATTTCGGGCTTTTTATATGCTCTTCTTCAGGGGTTCACTATAAGTTTAAAAAAACAATCATTAGATTATGAAATGAGACTAAAGTACTTACTAGGTGTTAAACAATTCATACGTGCTATATTTTAATCCAAATCTATAATCGGCGTTTTCCCTCTACGTGCGTATCCATATGCTACAAACATTCGCCCAAACAAGTCTTATCCTAAATTTTGCTATTCTACATTTCGTCACAAACCAATTTGAAACCCTCCATGTGCATTTTCCAACAGTTCAGACTTAACAATATCTACAATAAACCAAAACACCATTGCCCTTCCTCCATACCTTTTTCCTCTGATATTGTAATCACTTTCCCAACCAGTTCTCTCCTTTTACCGATACAGCATTCCACTCACTATTATCCTCCTCCTTCTTAACAGATGTTACATAACTCCTCCCCTCTATATCAACCAATCCCGTTAATCTGACCGTTTAAAGGCACCTCCCTCATTACTACAAGTCCCATGAAGCTTTGTTTCAACCTTCATCTCCTTAATTTTCAAATGAACAAACTCGTTTGTGATTACCTTTAACCTTATTCATTTTTAAAAAAAAAACACAAGACTAATTCAAGCTTTTCATTTGTATACCCCGCCCACCCTTAGATGTGTATTTCGCACGTCGATTATGAAATGATACACTTATAATCTAAAACACGTGACTGTTGATCGAACTTATAGTTCCTCGTTGATGGTATATAATATTAAACACCCTTAATGTCCAAACCGCTTTCATCTTGTTTTCCAAACTGCCGTTTCCGAAAGATGAATAGTTATTCAGTCATCTTCACATGTAACATTGTAACAATATTTCATCGCCAGTAGTCATGGGTGCAACTTGTAAGGAGGGCAGACTTGTAGTCAATATACAAAAAAAGGGAGTAACCATGGGAAATTGTGAAAACAGGAGTGCACTTGGGCACCCCCTATTCAGGAACTTAAAATGTATAATTCACAATCTACTGCTTGCAGACATCATGTTCTTTTGGGTGCCTTGTTCTCTGGATGATTTCCAAGCCAGTTTCGGTTTTCCAACCAATTCTCGTTGGCTGTGCTGCCTCCGGCAAGGCCTCTAGCTTCACTCGATGGATTCTCGAGACCAGGTGTCGGGTGGTGGAGTTAGTTTGTAGAGTATCTAGTGGTAATAGTGATGTTGGTTTAGAGGGGAACCCTGGGTCCAGCGATCTGCAGGCCCCCCTCAGCCTGTAGTAGAAGAATTCATCCAGGGGTCGCGGGTGAGGCACCCCACTGAAGTTCTGCAACATGCGGAAAGTTCCATTGTGATCAAGGTCACCCAATCTCATGATAACCAATTTGTCCAGCTGTGATTGGGCCTTAAATTTTTGTGTGGCTGGCATTAGCAGCAGGTCATGCAATGGCAGTTCTGGCGAGTAACTAAGGTTGTACTCTGTTTTCTTACATAGGCCTTCCCATGCCCTCATAGTGCAAGCAATTGTAGAGATTTTGGGCCAGATTTAGGACCGTTTTTTGTAGTCGCAAACGGGAAATCGGCCCGTTTGTGACCGCAAAATTGGTCTGCCCTATTTACAAACCCTATTTTGCAAGTCTGTAACTTATTACCGACTCGCAAAATAGGGTTTGCGACTCACTATGAGGAAGGGGCATGCCAAGGGCGTCCCTTCCTAATAGCGACTTGCACTTAAATGTAAGATTGTTTTGCACCCACAATTGTGGCCGCAAAACACTCTAAGTTTACCACCCATTTTAAATGGGTGGTAAGCCACATTTGCAAACAGGAAGGGGTCCCCAGGGGACCCCTTACACTTTGTGAATGGCATTGAAAATAGGACCACTGCCTACTCTTAAAAAATGAAACAGTAACGTTTAATTTTTCTTTTTTAAATGCATCCCATTTTCCTTTCAAGAAAATGGGCTGCATTTAAAAAAAAACTGCTTTATTGAAAAAGTAGTCACAGACATGGTAGTCTGCTGACCCCAGCAGGTCACCGTCCCTGGGAGTGCTAGCCATTCCCAATGGGGTCGCAAATTGCACCCGTCTTATGAATATTAATGAGGCAGGCAATTTGCGACCCCATTAGGAATCGCAAGCAGTGTCTGAGACACTGTTGTAAATTCCAATTTGCAAATCGCAAACTGCGAGTCGCAAAACAACCCAATTTGCGACTCGCAAATTGGAAGGGTCGTACATCTGGCACCTTATCTCGTAGCTGCGAGAGCAGCATGCTCACTTAGAAAGTAATGGTAATGGGGCAGATGCTGTCTGATTTTAACACCACGTGGGCTATGTGCAGAACAGGGTGGTGCCAGTAGTGAGCAATGTGAGCCTGGGTGATGAGATCCTACAGTTCAGGATCTGGTGCTTCAAAGGCATCCATCTGATCAGCAATATCATTGTGTCCCATGCTATGTTCGCAATCCATACCAAGTGTGTAAATAGTCCCTTTTCAATGTACAGAAGAAGATTTGTTGAGGTGGAGTGGGATGCTGAGAAAGAGGTATAGTATACAGGGAATGATTGCTATCTTGAGAAGGCTAATGCGCCCTGCTTAAGACAGCAGAAGTGTGAGCCATCTTGTGATTTGTTCTGGTATCTGGGTCAGTGCCACCCTGTAATTTTCCTGGATGACTGTTTGTGGATCTCTATTGATGATGATACCTAGGTATGTCACAGTGTCGTCGCATCATTCCAATTGATAATCTGATCTAAACTTTTTGGTGGTGCTCATTAGTGGGAAGATCTGACATTTTGCCCAGTTTATCTTGATGCCCACCAGCGTTCCAAACCTGATATATTCTCTCATCACTGGGGTGAGGTTCATGTCAAGATTTCATACATAAAGTGTCATGCCATCTGCGTGTAGAGAAATAAGTATGTGTCTGTCATGATATCGCTGCACACATGCTCTGTAGTTTTGCCTCAGTTTGGTCGCCAGTGTCTCCAGAGCCAGGGCAAATACTATTGTGGATAATGGGCAACCCTGGCTCGTTCCTCGATCGATTGAAATCAGTTCGGTGTTAAAGTTATTTATGCATAGATGGGCCATTGGGGCTGTGCATTGTAGTTAAACCATGATGCAAAATGGATTGGCAAGCCCATAAGTTCAAGGATCATGAAAAGGTAGTCCCACTCTAATGAATCATATGCTTTGGTAGCGTCCAAGAACACAGCTGTAGCAGCTGTATCCAGATTTTGGTGAATGAGTAGTGCAAAGAGGGTGTGTAGATTGTGGGAAGTGGAGTGGCCTGGTATAAACTCTGCTGGGTCGGCCTCATCAGGTCTTGCATCAGTGGCGAGAGGCAATTAGCGATGAGTTTGGCTAGTATTTTAGCATCACAGTTAATAAGAACGAGCTCTCTGTAAAAGTTTAATCTGTGTGGGGGCTTGCCAGGCTTCAGAAGTTTGATTATAGGCACATCTCTCACAGAGGGGGGCAGTATACGTCATCTATGGGCTTCATTAAATACCTCTAAGACATACAGGCCCAAGATATTGGCATATCTCTTATTAAATGCGGTCGGAAAACCATTTGGTACCGGAGCCACTCCGTTCTGAAGGCCCATGCTGACTGTGCGCAGTTCAACTACGCTGAACAGTTGTAGTAGAAAATCACTTTGACCATCTCCCAGACATGCAATAGCTGTGTCGTTAAGATAGTCTGCCACCTGTGAGAGGGAGCTGGGAGATTGCGATATGTACAGGGTGACGTAGTAGTCGGCGAAGTGTCTCAAATGCAATGAGTGATTTGGTGGTGCTCGCAGCCCATGGCTGTCTCATCCGTAGTGCCAGTGATCTATCTGGTTGTTCACCCTTTCCATAGGCAAGCACTTTAGCATATTTACCCCGTTATGTACGTTGCTTCTCTGTCGCCTTGGCATGTTCCAAGAGCAATTGGCTGATCTGTGTTAATATTGCATTGTTGAATATATCACCTGGTATGTCTTCCAGTGGTTTAATCTCACATTCTAGCCAATTGAAGTGTTGTTTGAACATCTTGTTTACCCCATTTTACTTGGCTATACAGACCCCCCTCCCTTTATTGTGGCATTAAATGTGTCCCATGTAGTACTAGAGTGCTCCACTGTGCCCGTGTTTTGTTTGAAGTAGTCCAGGATTCCCTCTTGCACCTCCTCACAGAACACCCAGTCCAGCAGCACACCTGGACTCATTCACAAGTGCCCCCCAAAAGGTATCATGTCCGGTATACGGAGTTGTAAGAGGACAGTCAGGTGGTCCGAGAAGGTACCGGCTAAGTTTCTCATCCCCAGTATCCATTCACCTACATCAGGCGTGATGAGCCAAAAGTCCCGTCTGGACCACATGTGTGTGTAGGAGTAATATGTACCTTCTTTGTCTGTCGGGTGTTTGTGCCACCAGGCGTCTATTAATCCATGCTCCTACACTATGGTTGTCAGTCTATCTCCCATTTCCGAGCTTTGCCTGAGAGTGTCTATACATGTCTCTGTACAAGATACAATTAAAATCCTTCCTCATATCAGTGATTGTGGCTTAGTGCCAGTGGAGCCCAAGTGACTCTATAAGGAGGAATACCTGCCCTTGGTTTCACAGAATGATCCCTGTAAGCAGAATCCAGTGCCCCATTTTATGAGGATGATTAGGCAATCCTATGCTCCGCACATTGGCTGGCAAATAGGTTGGACATCTTTGGATCTAGATGGGTATTTTTTGCAGTAAGGCTATGGGCATTTTATGTCTGTCAAGGAGTGAGAGTACCTGACGAGTCTTCCGAGGGTTATTGTTAGACTTGGCATCTTTTGGCGTGTTTCCCCTGACTTTTTGCTTTCTGACCTCCCGGTTTTGACTCTGTTTTTGCTGGTGTGATGATTCTGCGCACTTTCCTCACTGCGGTCCAGTGGGAAAGTGCAAGTGCTCCTGTATAAAATGTGTTATGGATTGGTGTTTCCATGATTGGCCTATTTGGTTTATGTGTCAGTCCCTTGTAAAGTGCACTGCGAGTGCCAGGGCCTATAGACCAAATGCTGTTGGTGGGCTGCAGCACTGGATTGTGCCACCCACGCAAACAGCCCGTAAAGTGTAACTCGGGCCTGCCATCGCAGAGCCTGTGCGCAGCCTGGGGCTGCCATGTCGACTTGGCAAGTGCACACACTTGCGAGTCCCTAAACCTTCCCTTTGCTACATGTTAGTCACCCCTAAGGTAGGCCCAAGGTACCCCTGTGGGCAGGGTGCATTGTATGCGAAAGGTAGGACATGCCCTGGTGTGTGCGGCATGTCCTGATAGTGAATTACAGCCTAGTTCGTTTTTCACTATTGCAAGGCTACCTGTTCCCCTAGGCCAGAACGGGCGGTTTTGATTATTACAGTATATAATCCTAACTGACCCCGGGAACATGGTAGAAATTCGAGTTTAGTATGCCTGGACTCAGAATGATAAAATGCAGCTTTTAGTGAAGTTGGTTTTAACATTCTGTGTTTGAAAATACCACTTTTAGAAAGTGGGTATTTTCTTGTCTAACCATCCAAGCCTGCCTCTGCGAGGTTGTGTATTCCTTGTCTGGAGTGTGAGTGACAGGGGCTGGGGGATGCCAGGAGACAGGGTGAGTCAGCGCAGGGCTGAATAGCAAGATCTACATGTAGATGGGTGGGAGGGGTCGCACCTGGGCCCTGAATAGGACAGTGCCTTCCCTCCACAATGCTGGCTCCACCTCCTGTGGTGCGTCTGATGTCCCTGGCCTACTCACTGAAAGAAGGGACGGAGACTTGTCAACAAAGTGCTCCAGAACTGGTTTGGACTAGGCAAAGGCCTCTCTGCCTTCAGAGAACAAAGGAATTTGGGATATAAATATTGGGGCCCTGACCCCATGAATTTAGATCTCGCTGGAATCAAGGAACCTGCCAAGATGAAGAGCTGGAAGAGCTGCCAGGAGGAGTACTGCCCCTTTGCTGTGTTGTTGCTTTGTTGGGTTGGCCTGCAGCTGCTGCTTCTGCCTTGGGCAGTGAAAGGACTGGACTGAACTTTCTACAAACTTGTGCTGAGTATCTCCAAGGCCCTGAAACCGAGCTGGCCTCCTGTTAAGAAGTCTCAGGGACTACAAAGACTTCACAAGCCTCTGGGTACCGCTTCTGGAACGCTGTTTCAGTTGCCACAGAGGAAGGGAACTGAAACCGACTCCGTCAACCGAATCCATCCCTGGCCGGTGACCTGTTTGCACCGCAGACCGCATCGCCCCGTTTCGCATCGCAACCCTGGTCTCACCGTGGGCGACGTCCGACGCCGCCAACATCGAGCCGCTGCTTGCACCGTGACCTGTGGGCACCGCAGTTCGCATCGCATCGCTTCACTGAACCAACCGGACCCGACCGACGCGGTCGCTGCAACTGGCTCAAGAGTCGTGACCGCACCGCAGTTGGGGCACCGCTCGCACGTCTGCGACGCACCGCTCCGACTCGCACCGCTGTCCGACGCCAGCTCCCGCACTCCGGCTTGGTCGCCTGCATCGCAACCTGTCAGCACCGCATCGAGCATCGTCTCGCCCTGCATCGCACGCCTTGGACTCACCGACTCCATCTGCACGACGCTCATCGAGCCGCTGCCTGCACCGCATCGAGGGACACCGCACCTTGCATCGCTCCGTCTTGCACCGCAACCGCGACGAACGCCGACCGGCTCGTACACTCCGTACCAGCCACAATGAGAAAGGTACTGTAACCGAGTCTGTTCATGACTCTGCTGGCCCGTATCGACGTGGTCGGCTGGAACTGTTAGACTCTGTGGTTTTCAGCATCGCGGTAGGCTCGGACGGAGCTACCGACTCGTACGAACTTTGCTTTTGTGCTATTCCTGCAAAGAAGAAGTTAACGTATCAAGTATTCATTCGTAAAGTACAGTATTGTGGATTTTTGTCGTAATTGGTCTTGTCTTGAGTATATAAAATATTGGTTATTTTTCGAAACTGGTGTGGTGTCCGTTTGTAGTGCTTACACTGTATTACTGTTGGTTATGTGCAAATGCTTTACACACTGCCTCTGAATTAAGCCTGACTGCTCGTGCCAAGCTACCACGAGGGTGAGCAGGGGTTACTTCATGAGTGTAACAACCCTTACCCTGACTAGGAAGAAGGGTCCCTACTTGGACAAAGGTGCAAGCCCTTGCCAACTAGAGATCCCATTTCTAACAGTTATTAAGCACCCTCCCATTCCACGTGAGGCAATTCAACATGGTCTTAGTCATTTGGATATATCGGTGTATGCAGCGCCTTCTTGCTGGGCAATGTGATGTGTTATCCCTCCCAACACTGGCGATAGGTATACGGTGCTACTGTAGTCATCAATCATGCTGTTGTCAGGGTTTACATAGAGCCTAAGAGCTTTTTCTCACTGCCCCTCCCCACCTCACACTGGTGCTTACCTAGGAATTGAAGGCACCAGGTCAGTCCATGCCACAACTTCCAACATCTTCAATAGTTTTTACAACAGAGGGCCATATGAACAGAAATGATCAACTTATTTAGGGGTGTTTCACGTGAGGGCGACTAGCAGGCCAGGTTCTCATGCCCAGCTTCCATTGCTATGAGAGGGGCCCAAGGCTTGTGTGTACTAGCCTACCTCATTAGTGTGTATATGTAGGGTGTGCAGGTTCTGGTGAACTTTATCTAGCATCTTAATCATTTTCCAATCTGGGACTCTTCCCTCTCAGTAGAGAGTCAGTCACAGGAGGGTTCTGTGAGGTCTATCTGGGACTGAGATGTACAATGACTGTTAGTCTTAATCACGGAGAGCCCATCATCCAGGTGACATGGCATTGTTATCTTTTTTTGCTGCGCCATCCAATGGGCCTTAAGGTATTCCGCCGCTTGTCGTGGGTTTTGGAAAATAAGTTTCTTCGCTAATGCGGAGTTGGGCCGCGTACAACATAGCATGCTAGAATTTTGCCTTTATCAATTGCTTTTCAACTACTGCATATTTTCGGCGCGCCTCCTGTATCTTGAGCATGAAGTTGGTAATGGGGATACGCCATGGCCGTCAAATGTTAATTCTCATTGCTCCTGGGCCATCCGGAGTGCAGAATCCCGGTCCCAATAATTAAGGAAGCGCACGATAATAGGACTGGCAGGGCCCCTACGGGTGATCGTAGTGCCAGTGAACTGTGCGCTCTTTTCACTATTAGCCATTTGTAGAATTTTTCCTGCCCAAACAGCATGGTTGGCACACGTTCAATGAAGGCTTCGAGTTTGCCCGTGTTGGTTGATTCCGATATTCCTAGTATGCGCAGCGTCACTTTCCTTTTTCATCTGATCTTCTGCTTGTAAGATTATCTGTTCCGCCTCCTTTAGGCATTCATCATATTAGTCCAATGTGTGTGATATAGAGTCTATACAGGTATTTAGTGGGTCAGTTTAGTGGGTCAATTTATTGATCTATGAAGCACAGATTATATTGCGTTGCATGTAGGACAGATAGCACATCGTTTTCTTCTTTGTCCCTCAAGGCCTCACCACCCTTGGGGATCTTGGTGCCTTGTTTTATGTAAAAGTATAGCTTGGCTTGTCAAGGATCTGATTTGCCCATCCTGGATATGGTTTTCAACCATTAAGGGGTTCAGCTCAGCCTCTCTCTGTGGTGGTCCCCTGCTCTTTGGCCACTGTCTCCCCAGCAGTGCAGGCACAGGCTCGGAGTGATAGCGGCATCTAAGCAATGAATCTATGGCAGTATTAGGCTCCCGGTGTCAGCGCCTTTGTTTTTAGACTACATTTGCGGATGATTCAGATTTCCACCACCTACCAAAAGAGCCTCACATTAGTGCGGCCATTTGCAATGCCAGCTCTCTGGCGCTCATACTCTGCTGTCAAACTTGATGAGAAATGCTAGAGTCCTGTATGAAAGCCACTTTGCAGAACACTGCATCCTCCTAAAATTTGCCCCTTGAACAATCTCGAAGTTGAATTTATGAAATCTGTTCCAGGCCTTAATCGTTGTTGAATTGTGCTTCTTTCTATGCTAAGCTATGCTTTTAAAATGAGTTCACCTCAGCAATTAAAGTTGCGATACTACTATCCCAAACTCCAGTTTTGAACATTTGCAATTAACTCGTAAACCAATACTTCTGCCATACAAAAAGAAGCAGGCTCAATCGATGTCAAATAGTGACCTATTGTACAGTACAACCACCATAGTCCAGCTCCTTCAAGACCTATTTTTCCCTCAATAACAAGCCAGAATTTCCATCCTTTATTTATTCTAAAATCTGAGATTTTATCCAACCCCACTCCCGATTCTGATAACAATCTGTCTTCTCGCACCGTCAAGTCATACAGTCTAGACTCTATATTAATACTCGGGATGGGAAAAACATTAAACTGATCTTTACTTTTAGGATGCGACAACTGCAAAGTATTACCACTTTATATTAGGTAATCCTAAACCACTTTCCAGTTTTTAAGAGAGATCATGTTTGGATTGGTGCTCTTGAAGGCCCATTACCCCACACGAATTGAGAAAACATACTCTCAATGGGCCTAAAACGAATGTCAAGTAATATGCATGGAGCTGCAGTAAAGAGAAGATTAAATAAGGATAGCGCTGACATTTTAATTACCGCTACTCGTCCAAGAACAGTTAGAGGTATAGTTGACTACTAATTCATCAATGATTTCACTTTTCACAATACAAGTACCTAATTTAGTTCATGCAATTCTGCCAGATTGGTCCACTCTATAGCATTTGGGCATATCATTATGGGCCCTGCATATTGTCTCCTGCAGTGTGTCGGGGGAGGAATTAAATATCAATGTTTCAGTCGTTGATTAGTTTTGTAACCCCCAAACTCTTGAAAAGTACCGAAAATGTTAATTTTAGAGTTCTATTTACAGTTTCCAAATCGGAGTTTAAGAACAGAAAAATATTGTCAGCATATAATTTTAACTTCTATGGCTGGTAGAAATTATGAGCCTTTTCGAAAAACTAGGGGTTCAGTAAAAATGGCAACTAGAATCGGGGACAGATTCACCCATTTCTAAATTCGTTTTTGACTTTTATTGGCCCACATGTTGCCTAATTGATTATCAAAGTGGCTTGAGCATTCAAACATAAATTTTAAATTAATCTCATGACCTGTGAAAGGAACCCAAAAGCCATTATAAATAAGCCTTCAATCAATCAATCAATCAATCATGTCACTTATAAAGCGCACTACATACCCGCGAGGGTCTCAAGGCGCTGGGGGAAGAGGGGGGTGGTGCTGCTACTGATCGAAGAGCCAGGTCTTGAGGAGTCTTCTGAAGGCCAGTAGGTCTTGGGTCTGTCGGAGGTTGGTGGGGAAATGAAATGAAATGAAATTTGTACTTGTAAAGCGCACTTATACCCCCAAAGGGGTGTCCTGGTGCTGTACGCATACCGCTGTGGAACCCTTCCTGGCTTTTCCCTGTGAAATGTCCACTCCTGGGCACCCCCAGGGTGAAGCCAGGCATCCCAGCGCTGTTGGGGCCGTTGTGGAGATTAAGCAAGCTATTGCCCAGAGTTGCAGAGTGGGACCCATGATTAGAATAGGCACCGAGGAGAATTATCAGGTCTGAGGAAATTGAGCCCAAGACCCGCCGAGGCGGGAATTGAACCCTGTTCCCGGGCCAGATCTCTGCATCAGGGTCTGCCGCTCTAACCATTGAGCCACACTTCTCCACTGAGGGTGTTCCAGGTCTTGGCGGCGAGGTGGGAGAAGGATCTGCCGCCGGCGGTCGTTTTCCGGATGCGGGGGACTGTGGCGAGGGCGAGGCTGGTCGAGCGGAGCTGGCGGGTGGGGGTGTAGAAGCTGAGTCGTCTGTTGAGGTAGGCTGGTCCGGAGTTGTGGAGTGCTTTGTGTGCGTGGGTGAGGAGCTTGAAGGTTATCCTCTTGTTGACAGGGAGCCAGTGCAGGTCTCTCAGGTGGGGTGTGATGTGGCTGCGTCGGGGGATGTCGAGGATAAGACGTGCAGAGGCGTTCTGGATGCGTTGCAGCCGTCTCAGAAGCTTAGCCGTCGTTCCTGCGTAGAGGGCGTTTCCGTAGTCCAGCCTGCTGGTGACGAGGAGCCTGGGTGACTGTTTTTCTTGTTTCGGTGGGGATCCACTTGAAGATCCTGCGGAGCATTCGGAGGATGTTGAAGCAGGATGAGGAAACGGCGTTGACCTGCTTAGTCATGGAGAGGGTGGGGTCGAGGATGACCCCTAGGTTGCGTACGTGGTCGGTGGGTGGCGGGGCTGTTCCCAGTGATGTTGGCCCCCAGGAGTCGTCCCAGGCTGAAGGGTTGGAACCAAGGATGAGGACCTCCGTCTTGTCCGAGTTCAGCTTCAGGCGGCTGGTCCTCATCCATTCGGCGACGGCCTTCATTCCTTCGTGGAGGTGGGCTTTGGCGGTGTGAGGGTCTTTGGTGAGGGAGAGGATCAGCTGGGTGTCGTCGGCGTAGGAGATGATGTTGAGGTTGTGCTGTCGGGCGACGTGGGCGAGGGGTGCCATGTAGATGTTGAACAGCGTTGGGCTGAGGGAGGAGCCTTGGGGTACGCCGCAGATGATCTTGGTGGCCTTGGATCGGAAGGGGGCGAGGCGGACGCTTTGTGTTCTGCCGGAAAGGAAGGATGTGGTCCAGTCCAGGGCCTTCTCTTGGATCCCGGCGTCGTGAAGGCGTGCTCGTAGTGTGTGGTGGCAGACGGTGTCGAAGGCGGCTGATAGGTCCAGGAGGATGAGGGCTGCTGTTTCTCCGTTGTCTAGCAGGGTCCTGATGTCATCGGTGGCGGCGATGAGGGCGGTTTCGGTGCTGTGGTTGCTGCGGAAGCCGGACTGGGAAGGGTCCAGGATGTTGTTCTCCTCGAGGTAGCGGGTCAGTTGTTTGTTGACGATTTTCTCGGTGACCTTCGCGGGGAACGGGAGCAGAGAGATGGGTCGGAAGTTCTTGAGGTCCTTGGGGTCTGCCTTGGGTTTCTTGAGTAAGGCGGTGATCTCGGCGTGCTTCCAGCTTTCCGGGAAGGTTGCTGTCACGAAGGAGATGTTGATTATTTTCCGGAGATGGGGCGCGATGGCTGTACTGGCTTTGTTGAAGATGTGGTGAGGGCACGGGTCTAGCGGTGAACCGGAGTGGATGGTGTTCATGATCTCGCTGGTGTCCTCGTCGTTGATGTTGGTCCAGGAGAGCAGGCGGTTGGTGGTTGTGGGGGCAGTGGTCTCGGTGGTTGCCGGGGCGGTTGTGGTGTTGAAGCTGTCGTGGATGTCGGTGATTTTGCGGTGGAAGAAGGTGGCCAGTGAGTCGCACAGGTCTCGCGACGGCTGGATGTCGTTGGTGTTGGAGCTGGGGTTGGAGAGTTCCTTCACGATGTTGAAGAGCTCTTTGCTGTTGTGTGCGTTGTTGTCTAGGTGGTCTTTGAGTGAGGCCCTTTTGGCAGATCTGATGAGGTGATGGTGACTGCGGGTGGCGCTCTTGTGGGCGGCGTAGCTGTCCGCTGTCCGTTCGTGGAGCCAGATCTTCTCCAGTTTTCGGCATGTTCGTTTGGAGGCCTGGAGGTCTTCGGTGAACCAGGTGGCTTTCTTGCTGGTGTGGCTGTTGGGCGGATTCTTGAGCGGGGCGAGGGTGTTGGCGCAGTCGTCGATCCACTGTCTGAGGTTGCGGGCGGCGGTGTCGGGGTCGGAGGGTTCGGCGGGTGGGCTCAGGGCGAGGGTTGTGGTTAGCTGGTCTTCCGTGACTCTGCTCCAGCAGCGGCGAGGCATTTGTTCGGTGCGGTGGTGCGTGGTGGGCTTCCTGTAGGTGAAGTGGATGCAGTGGTGGTCAGTCCAGTGGGGTTCGGAGGTGTGGTTGAAGGAGACGTGTGGGCTTGCGGAAAAGATGGAGTCTAGCGTGTGGCCGGCGGCGTGGGTGGGTGTAGTCACGAGCTGTCTGAGTCCGAGGGTGGCGAGGTTGTCGATCAGGGTGGTGGAGTTGGTGTCCTTGTTGTTCTCGAGGTGGAAGTTCAGGTCCCCGAGGAGGATGTAGTCCGTGGAGGCGATGGCGTGTGTGCTGATGAAGTCAGCGATGGAATCGCTGAACTGTGGTCGGGGTCCGGGGGTCTGTAGATGAGGGTTCCTCTGAGGGTGGTGTTGGGATCGGTGTGGATCTGGAAGTGCATGTGTTCGGCGGTGCTGAGGGTGTCGTCGGTGTTGGTTGAGACTCTGAGGGTGTTCCTGTGGACGATGGCGATGCCTCCTCCGACTCCGTTGGTGCGGTCCCTGCGGGTGATCTTGTATCCGTCCGGGATGGCAATGGCGATGTCGGGGGCTGAAGCGGGATTCAGCCAGGTCTCCGTCAGGAATGCGACGTCTGGGGAGGTTGAGTCGAGAAGGTCCCAGAGTTCGATGGCGTGTTTGCGGGCGGAGCGGGTGTTGAGGAGGATGCATCTGAGGTAGTTGGGTTCTTTCCTGGGCGGTGGTTTGGCGGGGCGGGTGCTGGCGAAGCTGCAGTTCCGGCAGGTGAAGGGCCCTTGGGTGCGCTTCGGGGTGGCCTGGTAGCAGGCGTGATCTTTTCCGGGGTTGAGTGCGTGGAGGGTGCTGGCGTCGTATCGGCGTCTGTTGATGTGGCGGGCGATGCCCGGACCAGGGGGTCTGGCGCTGGGCGCGGTCACGGCGCGGACGGGCACAGACGGGCTTGCCTTAGGCGCGCCAGCGGCGCGCCCGCTGCGCACGTCCGCTGCGCGGCTGCGCAGCGGCCGCCATAAATGGGGAGGTGGGAGGGAGGAGCAGGGAATGGGGCAGCGAATGGGCAGTGAGGGGGCGGGGCCGCAGGGGCGCAGCGGCGGGAAACAGGCACAGAAGGGAAAACGAGCACAATCAGGGCATCAAGGGGGCACAGAAAGGAAAAGAAAACGAGCACAATCAGGGGCAGCAAGGGGGCACAGAAAGGAAAAAACGAGCACAATCAGGGGCAGCAAGGGGGCACAGAAAGTAAAAGCGAGCACAATCAGGGGCAGCAAGGGGGGCACAGAAAGGAAAAACGAGCACAATCAGGGGCAGCAAGGGGGGCACAGAAAGGAAAAACGAGCACAATCAGGGGCAGCAAGGGGGCACAGAAAGGAAAAACGAGCACAATCAGGGGCAGCAAGGGGGCACAGAAAGGAAAAACGAGCACAATCAGGGGCAGCAGCAGGGCACACAGACGGAGCTGTGTGGTGAGGGAGCGACCTACCAGTCAAGGTCAGGGGTCGCTCTCTTCACCACGCAGCGGCCGCCATAAATGGGGAGGTGGGAGGGAGGAGCAGGGAATGGGGCAGCGAATGGGCAGTGAGGGGCGGGGCTGCAGGGCGCAGCGGCGGGAAACAGGCACAGAAGGGAAAACGAGCACAATCAGGGCATCAAGGGGGCACAGAAAGGAAAAGAAAACGAACACAATCAGGGGCAGCAAGGGGGCACAGAAAGGAAAAAACGAGCACAATCAGGGGCAGCAAGGGGGCACAGAAAGTAAAAACGAGCACAATCAGGGGCAGCAAGTGGGGGCACAGAAAGGAAAAACGAGCACAATCAGGGGCAGCAAGGGGGGGCACAGAAAGGAAAAACGAGCACAATCAGGGGCAGCAGCAGGGCACACAGACGGAGCTGTGTGGTGAGGGAGCGACCTACCAGTCAAGGTCAGGGGTCGCTCTCTTCACCACGCAGCGGCCACCATAAATGGGGAGGTGGGAGGGAGGAGCAGGGAATGGGGCAGCGAATGGGCAGTGAGGGGCGGGGCCGCAGGGCGCAGCGGCGGGAAACAGGCACAGAAGGGAAAACGAGCACAATCAGGGCATCAAGGGGGCACAGAAAGGAAAAGAAAACAAACACAATCAGGGGCAGCAAGGGGGCACAGAAAGGAAAAACGAGCACAATCAGGGGCAGCAAGGGGGCACAGAAAGTAAAAACGAGCACAATCAGGGGCAGCAAGGGGGGCACAGAAAGGAAAAACGAGCACAATCAGGGGCAGCAAGGGGGCACAGAAAGGAAAACGAGCACAATCAGGGGCAGCAAGGGGGCACAGAAAGGAAAAACGAGCATAATCAGGGGCAGCAAGGGGCACAGAAAGGAAAAACGAGCACAATCAGGGGCAGCAGCAGGGCACACAGACGGAGCTGTGTGGTGGGGAGCGACCTACCAGTCAAGGTCAGGGGTCGCTCTCTTCACCACGCAGCGGCCGCCATAAATGGGGAGGTGGGAGGGAGGAGCAGGGAATGGGGCAGCGAATGGGCAGTGAGGGGCGGGGCCGCAGGGGCGCAGCAGCAGGAAACAGGCACAGAAGGGAAACGAGCACAATCAGGGCATCAAGGGGGCACAGAAAGGAAAAGAAAACGAGCACAATCAGGGGCAGCAGGGGGCACAGAAAGGAAAAACGAGCACAATCAGGGGCAGCAAGGGGGCACAGAAAGTAAAATTGAGCACAATCAGGGGCAGCAAGGGGGGCACAGAAAGGAAAAACGAGCACAATCAGGGGCAGCAAGGGGGGCACAGAAAGGAAAAACGAGCACAATCAGGGGCAGCAAGGGGGCACAGAAAGGAAAAACGAGCACAATCAGGGGCAGCAAGGGGGCACAGAAAGGAAAAACGAGCACAATCAGGGGCAGTAGCAGGGCACACAGACGGAGCTGTGTGGTGGGGGAGCGACCTACCAGTCAAGGTCAGGGGTCGCTCTCTTCACCACGCAGCGGCCGCCATAAATGGGGAGGTGGGAGGGAGGAGCAGGGAATGGGGCAGCGAATGGGCAGTGAGGGGGCGGGGCCGCAGGCGCAGCGGCGGGAAGCAGGCACAGAAGGGAAAACGAGCACAATCAGGCCATCAAGGGGGCACAGAAAGGAAAAGAAAACGAGCACAATCAGGGGCAGCAAGGGGGCACAGAAAGGAAAAAACGAGCACAATCAGGGGCAGCAAGGGGGCACAGAAAGTAAAAACGAGCACAATCAGGGGCAGCAAGGGGGCACAGAAAGGAAAAACGAGCACAATCAGGGGCAGCAAGGGGGGCACAGAAAGGAAAAACGAGCACAATCAGGGGCAGCAAGGGGGCACAGAAAGGAAAAACGAGCACAATCAGGGGCAGCAAGGGGGCACAGAAAGGAAAAACGAGCACAATCAGGGGCAGCAGCAGGGCACACAGACGGAGCTGTGTGGTGGGGGAGCGACCTACCAGTCAAGGTCACAAGCCTTCTTCACTTTCCACATAATTAACAACATCAAGATTTTCCTAGCTGAGAAGATATCAATGGCTTCAACTAAATAAGTGGTGTTTGTTTTAACTGTCTGCTACAAAACCGTTTTGCTTTCTGTGACTCATTAAGTATAACATTTTGTTATTAAGACTGCTAGCAGGTTTTACACTATCTTAGTCAATGTTTAACAAAGTTATAGAGCAATAAAAGTTTGGGTCTTCTGTATTCTTTCCAGATTTTAAGATATTTAGGACAAATTCAATATTAAATGGAACTGGTACTCTACTGCTTTGTAAAATGACAAATGCAAGCTTGGTAGTGGAATGGGTAAGTAACTTCCCAAAGGTTCTATAGACTTCTGTGAGAAACAGTTTTTTTGTTGGGGTGGATGGTAGTGCACCACAAGCAATAATTTTACTATCTTTGTCCAGTAAAGGTTTCAGTTATTTAAACCTGAGCTCAACCCCTGGTAGCTATGGCAAAGAGTAGACAGAGTTAATTTAAGGGAATGTGTAAAGCTTTTAGAAGAACCAAAATAGTTAAAAATTCAAAAACACAATACAGTAAAAATCCCACTCCAATTTATAAAAATAGAGAATATATTTTAATACGTGAAATGACACCTAAACGACAAAAATCCAATAAGGGAAACCTGAGATATGAATTTCTGAAGTTTTAAATATAAATAGCGCCTAAAAGTGCAAATGCCAACCGGGGGAGTATGGTCACACTAGACCGGAGCAAGGGTATGGTTTGAGGCTGACCACAATGGAGCGCGGGTCGGACACAAGGTCCAAGTTAGGTCAGGCCAGGTTAGGTCAGGTCAAAGAGTTACACTCAGACTTAGAAATATTTCAAGAGGTTAGAGTCCTCAGCGGGGCAAGCCTGCAGGCTGGATCCGAAGATGGTCTTGACGATGATAGGCTGACTAAGGACAAGGTCTGGTGAAGCCATCAGCAAAAGCGGGAGAATCTCTGAGCAGGGAAAGCTCAGACTTCGTGCCCTGGAAGCTTTTGAGATCGATTGGATGCTTCTCATTGTCTGGCCAGGTGAAGATTTCTACATTTAAACTTAGACTCTCTTCTGGAAGTTGAATTTCCTCAGCGGGGCAAGGCTGCAGGTTGTAGCAGATGAGGGTTTGACATCATCAGATGCTGGTCGGCATCAGGATCACTAAAACACACTTGCTGCTGTAGAGACGAATGCCACTGGATTCAAGCAAGCCTGGCTGATGACGGCTGGAATGCCAGAAACCGGTCCTAGGATGCTTGTTTCCGGTCCAGGGAAGACATGGCTTGGCAGTTCGGGCTGGACTGTTCCCATGAGGCACAGGGTCAGACTGATTTGCATATGGCCATGTCTGAACTGGGGTGGTGGAGTGAGCTAAAGAATGATAATGGATTAAACCCAGATCAGTTGACTGGGGGTGAGTGTTTGATTGGCTCAAACGTTCCGTCCATCATCCCCTTTTGTATCGCTTTGTTCGCCCTAAGTTGGCGGGGGTATGCCCAGACGTGGGTCCCTTGCTCACTTTGCCACTGGATTCAAGCAAGCCTGGCTGATGATGGCTGGAATGACAGAAACCGGTCCTAGGATGCTTGTTTCCGGTCCAGGGAAGACATGGCTTGGCAGTTCGGGCTGGACTGTTCCCATGAGGCACAGGGTCAGACTGATTTGCATATGGCCATGTCTGAACTGGGGTGGTGGAGTGAGCTAAAGAATGATAATGGATTAAACCCAGATCAGTTGACTGGGGGTGAGTGTTTGATTGGCTCAAACGTTCCGTCCATCATCCCCTTTTGTATCGTAGAGACGAATGTAGCAGAAGCTACAGCAAAGTCACGCTCACCAGCGATGCACCCTCACTGGATCGACTTAGCAGGTTGGCCCCGGTCTTCTGTCTGGTCTGCAGGCAAAAAGCCTTGAAAAAGTTTCTAAGTTCCAGCTTTTAGGGTTAAGCAGGAGAGAGTATAGCCATCTGTAAAATGGTAATGCTTCCCAGGTTACTATACTATTTCACTAATCTACCAATAATGATCCCAGCACACATGTTTAAAACGCTGGATACTCTACTAGTGGAGCTGATCTGGGGACCAGGACGCAGAAGAATAGGTTTGTCAAAACTCCAGTTGGACACGGATAAGGGAGGGCTGGGAGTCCCAGACTTTAAAGCATACTGTTATGCCAGCCAACTACAATGGCTATCGTATTGGATTGCGGGATGCAACTTACAAGAGATCGCGATGACAAGGCGTACATGGGGGGGCGTGGCTAGCCGCGAACGATGGCGTACGCCTCAAGGGAGAGCTCCCAGGCCGGGACCACGAAAACCTGCTAAATCCTGCAGAATCCTGGGGCACCACCGCTGTACTTACAGCAGATGAACTACGGAACCCCTTGGTACTACCTGAGGTGTCGCGGGAGCGGAACTGAACCCTGGCGAGGCCGGGAGGGGAGCAGTGCCGGGCCGGCCGGCTGCCAACCGACGCGGGGCCGCGGCTTGAGGCCTAGATATCCTGGAGGTGCTGGGCCAGGCCCCTTACTGCTGCATCTGGAAGTGCGGAGGGGAGCCGTGCTTCCTAGTCACGGCTTCTGCCCCTGATGCGGTATCACAACCAGACCCTGGCAGTGTGAGTTTCTCCCGTCCGCGGCCTTTCGCACGAGCGTGAAGTGCGCAACGAGTGCCCTGGTGGTCTGCTGAAGCGCCAGAGGATCAACGCGGCCGGCGAAGACTAGTGAGGGCGTTGGTGGAGTCCTGTAACGGCCACGAGGGCATAGGATTCGCCCTCCATTGCAATGGTGGGTGACTGTGTTGGCCCCGTGGGGGGGCCCTTTGGCTGCAAGAGACCTCACTGGCAAAAAACTGCGGAGGAGGGGGCGTGGCCCTGCCTGTCCTCGCGGCGGAGCTGGCATGTGGCCCTGATGGCATGGACCCCTCCTGATATTGCACACTAGCCCGTCTGAGTAGTGCACAGTGGGTGCTCCGGCAGTCGGCTGGGGCGCCGGAAGAACGGCACGGCTGGTTGGAACACGTAACAGTACCGGTGCTCGCCTGTAATGGCCTCAATACGAGTATACATTTAATATGCCACAACGGTTGCTGACTGTGCTGCCTCTGGGAAGGCTCCTATGATATATGAGATCAGGCCGGTGAGCTGGCTGTGCAGAGGGGGTGCACCCCCGCCGATTTGCTGAGCGTCTGATCGAGGTACAGGGGGCAGAGGGTCCTCCTTCCTGAATTGCCTGCAGTGAGGGCTGAAAAAGAAACAAAAGGGGGCCATGAACCCCTTCACTTACCTGCGGCAGTGCTTGAGACAGCCCTCGCCCAGAGCAGTGTACATCGCAGCATGGGACGGACCAAAGGTATACCTGTGGATCAAGGCCAGACATCGGAAATGGGTCCTCACACGCAGCGCGACTCTCCGCCCACCCAGGATGAGATCCCAGATACTTTACTGCAAGAGGAGCAACCTCAGGACAAACTTGATATTATTTTGAAGGAAATCCATGAATCTAGGGCTGTGATGGAGCAGAAGTTGGGAAGTTTGACGATGGATGTGAGTCTGCTCCGAGCGGATCATAAGAAACTGGCAGAGCGGGTGCAGACACATGCAACTACCCTATCAGACGTCGCGCCCTGGCGTAAGGCACAGACGGAGATGGTCTCCCAGCTCCAGCATCAAGTGAAGGAACTGCAAGACAAGGTGGACGATGCTGAAGGACGGGTTCGGAGGAGCAACCTACGAATCATTGGCATGCCTGAAAAGAGTGAAGGCCGGGACCCCACACTATTTATCGAAAATTGGTTGCGCACGGAGGTCGCACCAGAAGGACTGACCACAATGTTCAGTGTGGAGAGGGCTCATAGAGAGCCAACGGGACGAAGGGCCCCTGGACTGCCTCCTCGTTCTATCGTGGCAAAGATTCTAAACTTCAGAGACATAGACACACTGCTTCATAGGGCAAGGGAAAAAGCGCCACTCCTATATGAAAACTCGAACGTTTCTCTGTTTCCTGAATACACGATCCAAGAGCAACGGCAAAGGGAGGCTTTTTACGGAGTTAAGCAACACCTACAACAGCTAAACCTACGATACGCTTTAATATTTCCAGCCAAATTGAAAGTCCTACACGATCACGCCAGTCACTTCTTTGATACTGGACGAGCATTGACAGCCACGACGGCCGAGTCAACGCCGCAGGCGCACAGGGCTGCGCAGCATGTCTAAGCAGAGGAAACGAGAGGAGAGGGAACCCACCCGTGAGCAACAACTAAAGAGCAAAAGAGCAGCGCTGAAGGCGGCTGCTACATGGAGAGCACCGGGAGTTACAGCCAACGGGCGTGATTCGTTGTCGGATGGAGTGCCCGCAACGGACTCGGAGGCCAGTCAGCCGTTGTTCCTATCCTTGACACCGCAAACAGCCAGGGAATTTGAGGACTAATCATGTTGTCAGGGCGGAATTTATACAAACATGTAAGGTACTGGGGCTGTTGGTGGAGGACTCATCCACTCACTGCTCAGCGATGCCATGTGACGAGAGCTGACGAAGATGTGATTCATGCGCTGGCACCAGTTGGTAACTGTATTATTCTGGTTGCTCCACTATGTATAATGTATACTGTTGGGGGGTGTGTCCCAGGCCCGGGAAGCAATCTCATTATTCCCCCTGACCGTTTGTTTTACCCAATTGCTTAGTGTACTTTCTTTACATATAGAGTTTACACTGGTTAGACAAAGTTTAAGTTTGCTAACACTGTAGTGAAACAGAAACGCAGCGTACAATTGGTGTAGCGCGACGATGCTTGTACGGGGCAATATGGTCCGCGGCTGGCGTATCATCTTCCCCCCTTGCAACAGCAGCAAACGAGTTTTAGCTGTTATTGTTTGTAGCAGCTGTTTGGTCGAAACACAGTTTTGGGGTTGGACCTTCGAATTGGGGTGGTTAGGGAACTCAACATAGCAGTTACAAGGGAACAAGCGCATATGCTAGACAGACTGCACTGGAGACTAGGCACTGGGCACGTGACAGGGGGCCGCATGATACATTTCAGTTAAATGGAGGCGAGGGCGAAATATAAGTTTCTCACCTGGAACGTGAGAGGTATGGGCTCCTTGCATAAGTGCTACCGCATTCATGCTCAGCTAAGTAGGCGGAAAGCACAAATTGTTCTCCTACAGGAGACACATTTAAATGACTGTGAGGCGAATAAATTATGGAAAAAGTGGAGAGATCAACTTTATAATACAACTTATTCGGCCTTCGCACGAGGTGCGGCAATTTGGATACGGGCGGGGGTCCCATACAGATTGCTTGAACAGAGGGTCGATGTTGAGGGCAGATATGTACTGCTGAGGGGTGAGATGGATGGGCAGATGCTTGTGATAGGATGTATTTATGCACCAAATTCGGAACAGGAGGGGTCCTCCAACGATTGAATAATGCACTGGTTGACTGGGTACAATACCCTTGGGTTCTTGGGGGGGACTATAATGCAGTGCTGGACGTGCAGCTGGATCGTTCCCACCCGCCTCTCCGTGAAGCATTGGCTATTCGACAGGCCAGGACATTAGAGGTATGGACGGAGGATGGGGCCTCCAGGAGGTGTGGCGAGTCAAACATGCATTGACATGAGAATATTCCTTTTACTCCCACGTGCACGCAGTACACACTAGAATAGACCATATGTTCTGCTCTCCTTCCCTTCTCCAAAAGGTGGTACAAATATCATATTTGGGTAAAACGCTCTCGGACCATAGTCCGCTGGAGATGGTTCTTGAGTGGGGGTATGTTCCAACACCGGTGCTGACATGGAGATTCAATCCTCAAATGCTTGAAGACGGGGTCTTTTGGGCACATATGGCAGCTATAGTTTCAGACTACTTTGCTAGGAATGTGGGCTCTGCCTCCTCCCCATTAAAAGAATGGGAAGCGTTTAAGGTGGTAGTGAGAGGTGCCTCCATTGGAGCGGTGGTGGGAGCGAGACAGGAAATAGTGCGCACACTGACAGACGTTGAGGGGCGATTGGGCCCATTGGAAAAAGCAGTTGCGGAATCTCCTGACCAGGTAGGTGAACTGCAGAAAATGCGGATAGAGCACGCTGACCTGATGGAGAGGCTACGAGTAATAGATTATAAAGCGTATGTCCAGAGGACACATGTAGAGGCTGATAAGACGGGTACCTTACTAGCGCGCATTATTAGGGATCAACCCCAAGTGACCCCAATAACACAAATTCGCTCCCCAACAGGAGCCATGGCTGTTACCCAAGTTTCAATCAATGAAGCAATCAAAAAGTACTATACCTGTTTGTACAGCGCCCCCAAGCGCTCATGTATGCTACACATTAAGGAGTTTCTCAAAGGAGTGCGGCTGCCGAGGTTGGCCACCGCAAACCAAGATCACCTGAAGTCCCCCATTGCTACAAAGGAAATTCTGACAGCGAGTCGGGCCTTGCCGCGGAATAAGACCCCAGGGCTAGATGGTCTACCCGCAGAATTTTACTCCACCTATGCCAAGGAGCTGGCGCCTCACTTGAGTGCATTGTATAAAGCCTCTGCTGAGAGAGGGGCTCTTCCCCAGACGGCAAAACAGGCACTGGTAGTGTCACTGCCCAAACCTGGACGTGATCAGACTGATATCTCAGCATACCGTCCATTGTCGCTCCTGAACACTGAGTATAAACTACTAAGTAAGATATTAGCGACGCGTTTGCTGCCATATCTCACCGGGTTGATACATTTGGACCAGTGCGGGTTTGTACCAAGCAGGAGCATGGCGCAGAACATGAGGCGGCTATATCAAATAATGTGGGCCCCCCTTGAACGTTTCCCTATGGCGGGCTGCCCCTCCCTAGATATGCGGCAGGCGTTCGACACGCTGAGCTGGGAATATATGCTCGAGGCACTGGCATTATATGGGATACCCGTTGAGTATGTCAATTGGTTTAGGTTATTATACGCTGCTGCAACGGCTCGTGTTAGGACGGGAGGCCATATTTCCGAGGACTATGGGGTTCACAGGGGCACTAGACAGGGTTGCCCCCTGTCCCCCATGCTTTTTATACTGGCAGTTGAACCGCTTGCATATAAACTACGCATGTCAGCCCAAAATTGGGGTATACCAGTAGGTCCGGTGATGCATGCCGTGTCGCTATATGCTGACGACATAATCTTGTATACCCACGATCTATATAGTGGTATTCCCATTGCGGCGGCGATTTTTGAGTACTTTGGTCAGGTGTCAGGTCTCCATATAAATTTTGATAAGTCTGCGGCCATTTTTTTAGCCACCAAGAGACCCCGAATGAGGTGGGGTTTGGGGACAACGAGCTACAAGTGGCCCCAGTCACGTTTAAGTATCTGGGCGTGCATATATACAGAACGCAGCGAGACACGATAGACGGAAACGTGCAGAGAACAATAACTGCGTTGAGGTCTCAAATAGCGTTTTGGACTACTCTACCATTGTCCGTTACGGGGCGTTTGGCCATTGCAAAGATGGTGATGTTGCCAAGAGTGCTGTACTATTTTACAACAATCCCGATATTCCTTCCTGCGGCCATATTCCGGGTTCTAGACGCCTTATTGATAGAACTGGTGTGGGGCGCGGGTAGAAGGAGAGTGGAACTTAAGAAATTGCAACTACTGACCACTGCTGGTGGGGTAGGAGCCCCCGATTTCAGGGCCTATTGTATGGCGAGCCAGTTGCAATGGCTTTCCTTCTGGCTTGCGGGTCGTAACCTGAGGGAAATTGGATATACGCCCGGAATGTTGGCACAAGGTAAACTGCATGCAAAGTTATACAGCACGCGCCCGTCTGCCGTAACGGATTCCCCACTACTGCAAATAGCATTAAAATACTGGAATTCTGCCCA
The DNA here is from genome assembly GCA_963921515.1 of Calotriton arnoldi. Lineage (NCBI taxonomy): Eukaryota > Metazoa > Chordata > Amphibia > Caudata > Salamandridae > Calotriton > Calotriton arnoldi. The sequence continues at coordinate 76,388 of CAWUFW010017437.1, forward strand.
AAAATACACACGTCCTTGTTTACCCTATGCACCAACTATCCCATTTGTAGGATTGCCCATCCCGTCGGGAGTGGTTACGCGGAGGCAGGTGACAGAATGGGAGGAAGGAGGGATAGCTACGGTGGGGACACTATTCCAAGAGGGCACAATGATGTCGCACACTGACTTCACGAATACTAATGGCCTGTCAGACGCTCTATTCCTAATACATGCGGGACTATCTCATTGTGTGAAACGGCTATGGGCCCCGGCTGGCCAGGAGCCGCCGACGAATGAATTGGTACATATGCTCCATCTGATGGGTAATGGCAGGCATTTAACGAAATGGCTTTACGTAGGTATACGAGGGACAGTAAGAGCCCCACTAGAGGCACAACGGACTAAATGGGAGGTGGATGTAGTGGAGGGTCTGACAGACAGAGAATGGGCGAAACTACTGGAGTACCCGAAGATAGTATCCTGCAATGCGCGGTTCAAATGTATTCAATATTTGATCACACAAAGAGCATATCTCACTCCGCTTAGACTCCACAGGATGTTTCCTGCCACCCCCTCGAAATGCCCGAGGTGCGTTGAGGAGGATGCCGGATTCCTGCATATGCTGTGGACATGTCCTGTGCTAACAAATTATTGGACACGGATCGCGCGCACTGTTGGTTGGTTATTAGTTGTGGATGGGAAGGGGGCCGCCCTTTTTATTATCGCACCTCTGACGCAATGATTATGCAAACATATTCAATACTAATGCTGACACTGTAAAGTAATGAATACTTACATGTTATACCTACTAGAATGTATTGACATTAGGAATCCTTCACATGTCTACTGTAGTGCTAAGAAGTATATTATTGATAATGGCCGTTGTTGTACTAAGAAAATCAATAAAATATGTTTAAAAAAAAAAAGAAAAAGCAGGAGAGAGTACACTCTTATACTGGCAAGGGGCTCCAGGACCACAGGAGCAGGAATTAGGGGTCAGGATTCACTCCAACAGAAGCCATTGACAAGTCCAGTTGAAACTGGTCAGCTGGGCTCTTCCCGGAAATTGGTCGTCTAGCTGCTTGCTGCCCTGCAGCTTAACAGGAGTTCAGCCAACTGGTAATTGGAGTCCACTTCTTTGTCGTGGGTACAAGTTGGAGCAGGTACAGCCTATAGGGTTGTTTTCACAGGTCTCAACAGCAGATGCAGTCTTTCTTCTGTTTCCACAGGTACAGTAGTGTTTGAAGAGGGTGCCCAGGGGTGCCACATTTATGTTTGGCAGTATCCTGTGGGTGATGGTGACTCCAAGTTACTCCCTGACCATTAGGGAAAAAGTCCCCGGTGGGGGAGGCTACTTTCTCGTGCAGCAGTTCCTCTGTGCCATACTGCAAACAATCCAACAATACCCCTATTTACTAAAAACCAAGATGGTAGAACACTTCTTCCTTCATGCAGAGCCTCTATATCCACCTTAGAGATGCAGTGAGGAAATGAGCAACTCCTCCTCTGTGGTCACTCAAAACTGGTTGTGGGGACAGCTCTTCCCCCACTGAGATTGGTGCCTCTCTGATTAATAGGACAAAAAAGGGGGCAGACCCAGGTGTATGCCCTCTGAAAAATATACATATTGTCTGCCCCATTCTAGTAGTATTCTAGGACTATTTTTCCAACATTGGGGGAGATGGCATTTGTGATCTTTTTCTGGCAAAGATCATCATAGTTTCTGACCTAAAGTGGAGTCGGAGGGGCTGGCCTGAAATAAAGATTTCTTGCTGGCATTGGGGCTGTGAAATTATTTTCTCACTAGCTGAGCCTGTGGGAGATTAACTGTTGGAAACCTGTGTTTTCTTAGCCACTTAATAAGGTGCAGGAACGCTGAGGTGGACTAATGGGACACACGCTAATTTTGAGCTAAGGTCCTTGTACCTTCCACATCTAAATGCCCATTCACTTAGTCCAATGCATTTTATGGCAAGGTTTGAGGTGAAGCAGCCATTTATAATAAGGAAATTATCACAGCATTTAGAAGTTACAAAGTAATACTGCAATGTGCCTGGTAGTCAGTATTAAGGTTCTATCAGCCCAAATTAAGACAAACCTATCACAATGCCAAAAACCTTTCAATATGTAGAAGTCAAAACAAATGACTTTGGCAATGCATTTTGTGTGCGTTGAATCGATAATTCATTTTAAACCCCTCCTCAGTTTCACTCCTATCTAGTTAAGTGCATTAGAGATAAAATGAACAGTTGAGCAGTTCACAAGATAAATTAAATACCAGCTACCCAGACGTAGGCAGCATTCCAGGATCACTGACACAATATCGACATTCATAATATCGACATACAAAATTATCGAAACACAAATATCGATAACATAAATATCGATATGCTATACTTAGTTAAAAAATGCACAAATATCGAAACACAAATATCGTCAAACATCGATATAACTAATATCGAAATCAATAATATCGAAAAATCTAATATCGTTGACACTAAATCAACATACAAAATAACTCAAATATCGAAATCAAAAATATAGACCACACAATTATCGTCAAAACTAAAATATTGACACCTTAAAAATATTTCAAATAACACAATACATAACAAATAAAATATAAACAATATCACAAACACACACAACATATTAAATATACACAATTAAAATTAAAAACATTATAAATAAATAAACTTACTTTAACATAAGTAAAACCACCAAATTAATTCCTCTTTACAAACAGAATATATAAAATAAATAAATATTTTCATATCGTAAATACACTATAAATTACAAATTATATACTATCATGCTTTTAAATTAACAAAGAATAAAAAAACGGTTAACTGAAAATTAATTAGCGTTTCCCAAATAAGGAAACAACTGCCAAAATAATTGAAAAACATTAGTAACAACCAATAAAAAACAGCTACAACTTAAATAACCCAATAAGATGTACAGAACAATTAGACAAACACTATATAAACTAAACAAAAATTAACATTTTTTATGCTACAGCAGCAAACACAAAAATAAGGGAAATCTCTGCCAGATTGCTTCTACAACATCGGACTTCCACATTGAAAACTCAGATTTCAACATTACTAAGTAAGTAAAATATAAAGCTAATGTTATAACTTAATAAAAGATAAGTAAAGTACTTTTAAAATAATTAAATAAGTAATGTAATATTTATTTTGATTATGTCTCCTCTACAGAAACTCCAAACAACACTCAACTAACTACAAACAACATCAAAAAACCACCTTGGCAAAAAGTAAGTATAAATTAAAATGATGCTAATGCAACAACTATTAATCCCAACCCAAAGGCCCCACTAACCACACAAACCCCAAAATACAGAAATTGGTGTTAAACAAATGAATTAAAATTATATATTTTTTCTACAGAAAATAAAAGGAAACACTAAAGCCAAGCACCAACAGAAACATCTCAACATCAAAAAGTTCTACAGATTAAAACATGTAGGTATAATTTTATTTATAAAAATCTGTAATACAATAAAAACATTTATAATATACGTAACATTTTTATATAAATTTCTCATAGCAGTTGAAACATCAAAATGACTGAAGGTGCAAAATTCATTACTTCACAGAAAGGGAAACTTTTATTATGCTACATGGGATATGTCTACACCCACGAAAAACAACCAGGCGACAACATTAATTGGAAATGAAGCAAATATTATGCTAATGCATGTTATGGGAGGGCTACAACAAAAGAACTACTGTATTAAATGTTAAAGAACATATCCACCCCCCTAACAAAGCAGAAATAGAAGTAAGAGATACTTTGGAGTCTCTTAAGGAAGCTAGCACTAGCTCTCAAAAACCTACCACTGAAATACTAAAGGACATACTACCCCGAGTTCCAGAATACGTAACTGGCCAATTACCCTCCATCCCAACGTTAAAAAGATTAATAGCTAGACCAAAAAAATCAACTATGAACACCCCACCTGCCCCCAAAAATTTCAGTGAAGTTCAAATACCACCTGAACTCACTGTAACTCATAATGAAGAACAATTCCTTCTATATGATAATAAATCTAATGAAAAAAGGATTATAATATTTGCAAATCCTACAAACCTACTTAAACTACAAAATTGTGAGACATGGATGATGGATGGAACATTTAAAATATGTCCCAGACCATTTTACCAATTATACACAATCCATGGAGAGTATCACAATAGCAACATCCCCTTTATATATGCCCTATTACCAAACAAACAACTACCTATTTAGAACTCCTAAGAAAAGTAAAGCAAGAAAGTAATAACTACTACCCTCAAATAATTATCATAGACTTCGAACAGTCAATGATACAAGCTATTCTTAAAAACTACCCTCACACAGCAATACAAGGTTGCTATTACCACTTTAATCAATGCATATGGAGACACCTTCAAAAATCTATCCTTAGTGTAGAATATGCAACTAATAGCAATTTTGCATATGAAATTAAAAGCTAATTGCACTAGCCTACGTCCCAACAACTGATGTAGCAGAACACTACAATTTATTAATAGAAAGCCCCTACTACCAAACAAATGAACATAAACTAAGTCCCCTACACGACTATTTCGAGGATACCTGGGTGGGAAGGCTACACAGATCTGGACACAGAAACAGCCAAAATTCCACATTCCATGGTGGAATGTATACAACAGTACCCTAAACAAAGAAGCAAAAACTAATAATGCTGTCGATGGATGGCATAATGCTTTGCAAGCCACAACAGTCAGAACACAACCAAACCCAACATAAATTATAAGAATCAATCCAAAAAGAACAAAGCTACCAACAACTAAGACTAGAACTATCTATAACACAGCTATGTCCAAAACTAACTAAACAAACTAAAACAATGTACGAGCACTTACAATACAAAGTAAGAATCTACCCAAACACTAAAGTGTTAGAATATTTAGAAACAATAGCAAAATCCCTACTTTAAAACATTAGCACATAAACATAGAAAAATAATAATTGTTAAACTGAGTTCTTAACTAAACATTTTTATTCTAACATATAAAATATAAATATAATGTCAATTAATTTTAACATTTTTTAAAAATTATTTGACATAATGAATATATTGTATAACATAAAAAATATCAATAAAAATTATACAAATAACATTTCCCTAAAACTATAAATAATTTAAAATAACTTACGTTTTTGTAGCTGAAAAATGTAATCCAGTCAGTCGAAAAAAATCCATACGTATAGGTATTCCTAAGTAAAAACTCCCAAAACAAAATGGAAAATACAACTGTGTAAAAAAACTCCGCCGACAAAATATCCATACTGTAGAACCATAAAAAACCAGAAAAATCAATTTAAAAAAGAAACGCTCAAAGAAAACCCAAAAAATTAAGGAAATGTAAAATAATTATTAGTTTACTATAAACTAATACACATTTCCTTTAAAAAAACTGCATCCTTCTCCCAAAGCCAATTTGGAAACGTAGAATACCTGTAGAAAAAAACACAATCCCTCCCGCACAAACATAAAGTAATATTATTTAAAAACACACATAAACATACTGATAACACCATACTCTAAATATAATTAAATATATATAATAACCCATACCACCGAACTATCAACGCTCTAACTGCATTTCACATACGCTAAACTACAAACGAAACCTCACAACAAACATAAAATCCAAACCTTATATACACTATATAGTACCTAACTTCCTTCGCCCTACCCCTAAATTAAGTCTAAAAGAAATTAAATTAAACTTACCTTAACCGATGCGACGCAGCTTCCAACCACGAGCTTCTCCTCTCAGAAATGATCCAAAACAACACCGATAGCCTAGAAAATAGAACTTAGGGGCTCATTACGATGGCGGTGTTTGGGACCGCCCGCCAGACATGCAGCGGTGCCACCACTGAGATTAGGATGCGCCCGCCATACTGGCGGGCGCATCCTGGGCCTTTAACATTGCGGGCGGTGCTGCTGGCTGCAGCACCGTCCGCAATGTTAAAGGTGCTTGCACCACATTTCCCTGCACCACGTGGCAGGCACCACGCGGTGCCTGCCACTTGGTGCATGGAAATGCAGGGGGGTACCATGGGTACCCCCCAGTGTAGCGACCCCACACACACAAGGGCGGCCCGCAACGGGCCCCCAAACCCAATCCCCGCCAGCCTTTCCATAGCGGCATCGCCGCCATGGAAAGGCCTCTCCACAAGCACATCCTAATATGGCGGATGGTGCCTGCTAGTCACCACCACCATATTAGTGGCCCTTTTCCGTCCGCCAGGCAATCGGTGCGATTGCCTCCGGCGGAAAAGCGGCGGACAGACTTTTCGTCCGCCGTGGTACAAACCGCCATCCTAATTTGGCGGTGGGTAAATCACTATGTGATGGCGGAAGGACCGCCACTGCCAGCCCGGCGGTGGCGGTCCTTCAGCCATCATAATGAGCCCCTTAGTTTAAAAAATGAGAGCCTAATTAAAATAACAAAACTACTTTCCCACATTAAACTCAATATAAATTAGAAATGTTATACAATTTTTTTTCAAAAGTACTTATTAATATTACTATGTAAAAAATGATTTTCTGTTATGTTAAAAATTGTAAAATGTATAATAATAAATATTACAACACAAATAATATTTATTATTATACATTACAAAATTATAATAACGTATTATTGTAAGAAAAAAATTGTACTGCTTGCTAAAAATGTGAAAAATTGTATTAGTTAGAAATTATTTTTCTTTTACAAAATGCTTACTTAGCTGTATAATAGTAATTTTTGAGACAAATTAAATAATATTATACAAAATATAATATTATTTAGTATCAATTATGCAAATAAATAAAAAAATAATACAATGAAAAAATTGATACAAAATGTATATTATGAATAATGTAAACTGTATATAATTATCTAAGGCGTATTTACAATATAAAAAAATTGTATAACTGTTAAAAAATATGTATTAAAAATTGTATTAAAAACAGTGGATAACCATCTTTTGTTTGTAAAAAATGTACATATTTATCAACTTCTACATTATATAAAACATAAAATTGTTTCATACTTACTATGCTTAAATATTGTATATTTATGTTTAAATATGTACTAAATATGTGACATATCAAAAATTTTAAAATGTATTACTTTTTTGGTTTATCACAATATAAATGAAACATTTTAAATAACATAAAATGCACTATATTTCTTTGCTTCAGTCTTTGAATGAAAATAAAGAAATAAATAAAATATAAATATTGTTATGTACTTAGGGGTTGATTACGATGGCGGGCGGACTTGGTCCGCCCGCCAACGTAGCGGTGATTGGGACCGCCCGCCAGAAATGCGGCGGTCCCACCACTGCAATTAGGATGCGTCTGCCATACTGGTGGGCGCATCCTGGGCCTTTAACATTGCGGGCGGTGCTGCTGGCTGCAGCACCGTCTGCAATGTTAAAGGTGCTTGCACCGCATTTCCCTGCACCACTTGGCAGGCACCACGCGGTGCCTGCCACTTGGTGCATGGAAATGCGGTCGGTACTATGGGTACCCCCCAGTGCAGCGACACCCCCCTCCCCAGCGACACCCCCCTCCCCAAACGCAATCCCCACCAGCCTTTCCATGGCGGCATCGCCGCCATGGAAAGGCCTCTCCACAAGCACATCCTAATATGGCGGATGGTGCCTGCTAGGCACCACCACCATATTAGTGGCCCTTTTCCGTCCGCCAGGCAATTGGTGCAACTGCCACCGGCGGAAAAGCGGCGGACGGACTTTGTGTCCGCCGCGATACCCACCGCCATCCTAATATGGCGGTGGGTAAATCTCATTGTGATGGCGGAACGATCGCCACCGCCGCCCCGGCGGTGGCGATCATTCCGCCATCGTAATGAGCCCCTTAATTCCTATATTATTTTTCTTGTACTATATTTGCATTAAAATAATTTTTTTACATTTAATTGCTATTGTAAATAAACATTTTATTAAACATATATTACATACTATTACCACTTAAACATACATTATTTTCATTAATCTTGCTCCAAAATAAACAACTTTATTCTATTATTATAACCCCAAACTACATTAACTCACAAAAGGCACTGATCACTAAACCTATACAAAATTATATTCCAACTCCAAACTATATTAACTCAGGAAAAGTGCTGGACAATAAACATATAAAATATACTATTCCCACTCCAAACTATAGTAACTTAGGGAAAGTGATGGACAATAAACATATAAAATATATTATTCCCACTCCAAACTACAAAAACTCAGGGAAGGTGCTGGACACTAAACATATATAATTTACTATTCTCACTCCAAACTATATTAACTCAGGTAAGAGGCTGGACACTAAGGGGTCGATTCCGATCTCGGCCGGAAGCGCACCGAATACGATTCGTCCGGAAAAAATACGAGCCGAACGCGGTTTTCCCGACCGATTCGAACAGTCGTCCGAGCGAGCAAGTACGATGCGCATTACTGCTAAAATTCCGACCGAGCCGTATGTTCCCATTCCAGCTCCAGTTCCCCGACCGAGCCGGATCCGTAAACGCCGATTCGAGTCGCACGGAAGTAAATACACAGCACCTTCCGGCCGGACTTGTACGATGCACACTCCGTACGCGCCGAACTGGTCGCTACGTCCGGCACGTCAGAGCATCCGGGAGAGCTGCACATAAGTTCCGATTCGTGCCACAAGACGATCCACGGCTACGAGACGAACAAGCCAGCTACTAGTACGAGTCGAAGCCACGAAAAACCCGAACGAGATGAACCAACCATGAATCCCATCACGCAGGTCTTACCAATACTGTACATCTATTACCAGAACCGGTACGGACGCGTACGGCGCAGACGGTAAGTCAGACACCCACTATACAAACAAACGACACGTACCCGACATATGTCACACACACATAGGGATGCAGAAATGACGTACACTAGCAACAGCCGAACCATAGGGGCGGGATGGCTATCACCAATGCCATACACACCCATAGGGGCCTGATGGCTACCACTACCACCACCCCTACTCATGGGGGGCTAGATGCCTAGCACCATCACCACCCCTACTCATGGGGGCCTGGATGCCTAGCACTACCACCACCCCTACTCATGGGGGCCTGGATGCCTGTCACTACTACCATCCCCACTCATAGAGGGATGGATGCCTACCACTACCACCACCCCTACTCATGGGGGCCTGGATGCCTGTCACTACTACCATCCCCACTCATAGGGGGATGGATGCCTACCACTACCACCACCCCTACTCATGGGGGCTGGATGCCTAGCACTACCACCACCCCTACTCATGGGGGCCTGGATGCCGGTCACTACTACCATCCCCACTCATAGTGGGATGGATGCCTACCACTACCCCTACTCATGGGGGCCTGGATGCCTGTCACTACTACCATCCCCACTCATAGGGGGATGGATGTCTACCACTACCACCACCCCCACTCATAGGGGGATGGATGCCTACCACTACCACTACCCCTACTCATGGGGGCCTGGATGCCTGTCACTACTACCATCCCCACTCATAGGACGGATAATGCATGACACAACCAGCATACTCCAACATAAGGAATATCAGCAAAAGACATCCCCCCAACATCATGACAAGAGTGTGTAGTCTGTGTCAAATGCCTACAACACTGAACCTGAAATTGAACATACAATGTGACCCCCTATCACATGTCTCACACAAAAATGTGTGTGGCCTTCACAATGCAAGCAGACCATGACCACTGTGGTAATGGGGTCTAATCCCCCATCATCACAGTGACCAAAAGGTAAGTGTGGGGTCCATAGCTGAAGCACATTTTGAACAATGTGGCAATGGGGCCTAAACCCCATCATCACAGTGACCAAAAGGTAAGTGTGGGGTCCATAGCTGAAGCACATTTTTGAACATTGTGGCAATGGGGTCTAAACCCCCATCATCACAGTGACCAAAAGGTAAGTGTTGTCATGGAAAAAGCTGCAACTGCCAAACAGCATGGATGATTCCTGGTCACAGAACAACAAACACATCAGTGGCAAAGTAATGGTTGTGTCCCATAGCAACATAGATTGGGTGAGGCAAACAGTGCAGTGCAAATAAAACATACCTTTGGCCATGTGCAGACAAATATCACCCATGGGGGCTGACATTGTCTCCATTTATCAATTACACAATGCCAGAAGTGACCATCATAATGCAGACCCACATATCTGCACAACAGGTGATGGGGGTGTGTGCCAGTGTCCCCAGGCAACCACAAAACACATGAGGAGGCCTGAATTCCAATTACACAGATGTGTATACAGTGCCATACAAAAGTAACTCATGGATCGGATTCCCCTATGTGGGCAATCAGGCATTATTAGATGAGAGGGAGCCCAAATTACACATGTCACACAAGCTTGTAGGAACAGCAACTAACACAGCAAGAGACAGACCCACCACAGCACTACCCCCAGGGACCCCACATTGTGGTGACACTAGCCTGCATGATAATCCCACTGTGATGACAAAGGTAGATGTCGTTCACACTGTGAACCACAGCCATGTGTCCTGAGCAACAAACTACCATCACACCTACACAAGCACAAATCAATCAGCACGGCCTGTCAGCCAAAGCCAATATGGAGGTAGGGGTCTAGCCGTGCAACAACTCACATTTGCACACACTCAACACCACACACCTTGATCTCCACCAATGTGCAGCAGTGAAGCTCACATGGACTGGTGACATTGCACATGCACCCATGACAATCCCAGGGGTGGTGGTGGGAACTAAGGTGCAGAAACCCATCACACATGGCCAGTCGACAAGACTCGTGAATGTCTGACACACTGCACAGAACGCGGTACATGGGCATGACGTGAAATCCACCCCAATCAATGGGATCCCGGCCACAGTCACACACCAATGAAGAAGCCAAGGTGACCCACAAAGAAAACACGTAGACAACTTCCAACATTGCAGCTCTGACCCTGAGGAGTGGCAGCAGTCACACACACAACAAAGTCACAATCACTGAAAGCTACCACAAACTGTAAATTACATGACTTGTGTAACCAACAAGTGCCAAGGGGAATCCTGACTGTGTCTCATCTGCGTTTGCCCACATCCCCAGCCCTGACAACAAAGACAACTAGGGATGACAACCTGATGAACATTAGTTTGCCATGCACCCACATCCCGGAGAAACCAGGTCCAAGATGCTGGATGAACACAGGACAACTCAGCAAGCATCACAAACAGGAACATCCGTAGGGACACATCCTGTGTAGGAAAAGGGAAGGGAACACACACAGACATGCTTACACAACACACAACACGGGCCCAGTTAATGTCACGGGATTGCACACTGCCATGAGGGCACTTCACTCTTGTGGAAGGTCCGCTGTGCCAAACCTTGTCTGTGCATGACTCAAACATGTCAGCAGAACACTCGGTCAGTGAGTCAACAATAACAACACACTGAAGGCTCTGCTCACATCAGCCTGGGTACGGGAGTGTCACTTCAGTCATCTGCATATACCCAAAACACGTGTCAAGCAAGTTGCACTGTATACACAGATGAGTCCTTCAACATTGATGTGCTAAACTGCATGTCCAGTGGAGATGGGCACACAGTCAGGGAAATAGAAACATTGAACAGTGGTAAGCCCACTAGATGTGCATGAGTGTAAGCCACAGATGTTAATTTACAAATGCAAAACGTACATCCCTGTGTCAAATGCTGAACATTACACCCTCAGACTGCAGCAAAGGATGCTATGGATCCAGACTACATTAGGACACATATCCCATGGACCACATGGAGTCCATCACTGCAACACTTCATTTTCCTGATCTGAACACTATTACAACAGCAAATGCATGATGATACTCATCTACATCATGTACATCAAAAGCAAAACCACTAGTAAACAAAAAGAGGCTTTATTCAGCCAATGTGAATGAAAAATTGGAAGTCCAAAAGAAACTAAGGCCAATGGCCAGTCCACATTCACAGTCCGAACAGGGTGACATGTGACAACTTGTCACCCATTGCTTGCCTGCACTGGTACGGACAGGGGACATCCCCCTCGGAGGGGCATACAAGGGGCAGGCCAGGCACCGCAGGGACAGGATCAGGGGATGCCAGAAGGAGGCAGTGAAGGGGTGGTGGGTGCAGGAGTGTCACCGGCAACTGCAGTGGAGGTGTCTGACTCAGTGGGGGCCGGCACCACTGCAGGGCACAAGTCAGATGGTCTGGGTGCCGGCACCACTGCAGTGGGCCGGTCAGATGGAGTGGACTGGGTCCCCACTGCAGTGCCCAAGTCAGACGGGGTGGTTGTGGACTTCACTGCAGTGCATAACTCCAAGGGAGTGGAAGGGGGGCAGATGAGGTGGGCAGGACAGAGGGGGACCCGGTCTCCACACCAGTGGCACAAACAGGCTGAGCGTCTGGGTTGGGGGTGGAAGAGCAAGTGGTAGGGGGAGGGCCTAAGCAGTTTGGGGATGCGGTATTGGTGTGTGGGGAACCTGGGGGAGGGTGTGGCGGGGGAACCTGTGGAGTGGTGGCCTGGGGGATGGAGGAGAGAGACTGTGTGATGGAGCTGCATGGTGGTGGTGGTGGGGTCTTGCCCTTCCTGGTCCGGGGGACTTCCTAATGGGGTCCTCAGTCTGCCTGTGCCTGGGGGAGGGTGTCCGGGTGTGAGGGGCACTACACTCTGTGTGTGGTGGTGGCCTCTTCCGCCTATACGTTGGGTCAGATGGATCTGTGGGGAAGAGGGGGGTTGCAGGTGAGGCAAGGGAAGGGGTTTTGGAGGGAGAGGTATCTGAGGACTGCGGAGTGCTCATGGATGCGTGTGTGTGTGTCTGGGCCCCATACCCTGTGAGTGAGGTATCAGTCCCCTGACTGTGCGTGCGTGTGCGTCTGGATTTTGGCTTGTGTGTCTGTGTGCTGCTTGTGTCTGTGCTGGTGCGTGCCTGTGCTGGTGTGTGTGTGCTTGGGACAGGTAGGGTGCTGGGGATTGTGGATGGGGCAGAGGTAGGAGGGGTGAGGGACTGTTGCAGGAGGGACACTGCTGCCATCAGTGAGGAGGCCATGGACTGATTGGTCCGCTGTAGGGCAGACATGCCAGATGAGATGCCCTCAATGAATGACACCAGTTGTGTCAACAGACCCGTGTGTGCATGGAGGACACTCAGCATTGATGTCTGCCCTACATGGATCTGTTTCAGCAAGTCCACAGACTCCACACTCAGGGCAGCAGGGGAGACAGAGGCAGGGGGTGCGGTGCCTGGCACGATGGAGACACGCTCCCCTACACGGGAGCCTCCACGGACATGTGGGATGGGAGCAGATGGGAGGGTGGAGATGGTGGTGGTGGCGGGGACAGACTTGCTTGATTTTGTCTGTGGTCTGCTGACACCCGCCTCCACAAGGGAGACCTCACTGGAAGCGCTGTGTTCCTCAGCCGAGGTGGTCATAGCTGTGGTCTCCTCGGTGTGGCTCCCCTCACCCTCCATGCCACTGGGTCCCTCGGTCTCCTCTGCAGTGGACCCAGTCTGGCTCTGCCGCTCCTCTTGGTCCGTGGAGCTGTCTCCTCCTGTGGCCGTGGATGTATCTGCAAACAATCAGGATAAACAGAGCAACATTAGTCACCTGTACTGACCACACACACCACAGTAAGTACAGCACATCACAGAGCAAGCCCTGCCATCATTTGCTAGACATTGCAATAAGTGCTGACACTGATTTGAAGAAGCCCATTGTCTGCCTGACAGTCATTCATGCCACTCATATCCTACCTGTACATGCACCCATCTGTCTGGTGCCTGTTGGATGCCACTAATCATATGTGCACACATGCACCACATACACAGTTGTTGGACATCCAAGAGAACATATGGAAATGTGTCACTCCAAACACATGCCATCTCCTGCCACTGACTCAGTACATGTGTCAGGAAAAGTGATGGGCAGAGTCTCTGTCGATATGCAGGTTTTGCTTCCATCACCAGACACAATGATGTCCTCATGTCCTGATAGTCAATGCGACAATGGTGTGCATGCAGGACATATCACACTACTGCTGGATCACCCTTTGCAAGTTGAATGTCATGGCACAGGCATGTCTGGCAAGTCAGTCATAACTGTCTCCTGTCACAGGGGCAGTGCATACACACAACACCAGTCTGCACTGTGTCACAATCATAGAAGTTTTGGGAATGCAAGTCCTGTAGCTGACAGGTGCACATGTGCACCCCTGGCCAGCCACATCATGAGGACTAAGATGATCCCACGTCATTCAAATGAGACATTTGAGTGACTGCAAACACAAATCCATACACATGAGCACTTCACCGTCTGATGAGAATGAACCAAAGCTGCCTGCACCTCAATGTTTCATACACCATTGTGCACAGTCAAGGGATTAGAGACCTATGCATCAACCAATGTGCAGATCCTATAGTCACAACTCAGATGGCTGGCCACCCCAAACTGTTAAACACTCCAGGAGTCCAAAAGCAAGGCCACACCACGGTGACACAGAGGCAGACACCTGAGTGCACTCTTCACAATGCCCAATATGTATGCTGACACACAGGAGTGGGAGAACAGAGTGCCTTCGATGTCGGGAGTAGGCATTACAGTCCTGGTCCATGTGCAACATGGTATTACCCTGAACACTAGGCAGGTGGCTATGCATGTGTCACACACATGATGTACATACTTCTGAGGCTCCTACCTTGGTCTCAGCTGCAGCATGGGTGTGTGGCACATACCCCAGACATGTGGTGAGTCAGAGCAGCAATTGGAACACATATTAAAGCCATACCCAGAGAACATGTCAGATCACAGGCATTGTGTGAGCAATTGTACCACCCATGCAGCCCACAACAAAGTTCCTGTAACTGATGCTGTCCCAACTTGAACCACAGGTAACTGCAAGTACACAGTACCCAAGTGACCTAAGTCACAGACTGTAAGGGCCACACCTGTGTATCAGATGAGGAGGGGGCATGACACAAGTGAGGGACATGAGTCCAGGATGACAAGACAGTCGTACTGTGGAAGTGTAACCAGGCTAAAGGAGTGCATAGAGCATGTTAGTCATAGTACCCAGAAAAGGCTAGCACTTACCTCCTCCTTGCTGCTGTCTGGCCTTCAGCTGCCCATCCAGGTCAGGGAAGACCACCGCCAGAATCTGGAGCATGTGGGGGTCATGGTCCGGTGTCCGCCCCTCCTGCGAGGAGGCGACAGCTTCAGCTGGACCCTTGCGATCCTCTGGGTCCAGCCACGAAGGTCCTGCCACCTCTTCTGGCAGTTGCGGATCCGGCGCCTATAGACCCCCACAGATCGCACTGCCCGGGCGATGGTCAGCCAGATCTCCTGCTTCTGGTGGGCATCAACCTGTGAGGATGACAAAGTGAAAAGGCCATTACTACACATGCAACATATCCGTGCATCACACAGTTGGATATACATGTCTCAATCACAGGGGCATATGATGTGCACAGGTAGTGCAACTATGGCTATGAACAGTTGTCCAGCAGTTACTAAATGGTATCATTGCCTGGGAAGTAAAACCTTGTTGGAATGCACTGTTACTGCACTTACCTGTTCAGTGCATGTAACTACACACTTTGGGGGGTGACAACTACTCAATGAGCATGCTAGCCACTGGTGTACACACTGTAAGTACTGCTAGTCAGACAACATGCACAATTAGTAAGGCAGTGGACAGCACACTCACCTGCTCCCCTGGTTTCCCATTCAGCTTGCTGTACTGTGGAAGGAGGCTGTCCAGCAGGACCTGGTTCTCCTCAGTGCTGAAGGCTGGGGCTCTCTCAACAGTACGTGCCATTGCAGTAGCCAGAGGATGCAGAGACAGCAGCAGTGGTAGTGGCAGATGTCGTCCTGGAGCATGTAGTGCAGGCAAGTGAGCTCTCAGGGGAACAGCCAGCATTATATGTGTGCTGCAGAGGCAGATACTGTCCCATGTGTCCAAAGTGATAGGTCCAAGTTGTTTGCATCTTCTGAATCTGGCCAATCCATGGAATTGCACCACTTATACACGCCTACAGCATCCTTCAAAATTTGAACTTGATGACACCCATGAATTTGCAACATTGTTGTGGGTGGCCAACTGAATTCACTGCATCCGACTCATACAAGCTTCAAATACTCGTCCGTTACCATGTCAGTCCATAGCCAATGCGTGCGCACGGATCGGTCCATTGCTGTACGACGCATATTTCGCAACACAACACGCATCCGTCAACATCATATGCAATGACCAATGCGTGCGCACGGATCGGTACATTGCTGTACGACGCATATTTCGAAACACAACACGCACCCGTCATCATCATATGCAATGGCCAATGCGTGCGCACGGATCGGTCCATTGCTGTACGATGCGTATTTCGAAACACAACACGCATCCGTCAACATCATATGCAATGGCCAATACGTGCGCACGGATCGGTCCATTGCTGTACGACGCGTATTTCGAAACACAACACGCATCCGTCAACATCATATGCAATGGCCAATGCGTGCGCACGGATCGGTACATTACTGTACGACGCGTCCCTGTACAAGTCACTCGCATATGTCACCATGGTTGTCACTGGTGAACGTATGCCAGCCACAATTACTTGCCAGGGACTCAGGGGCACACCTACAACTCCACAGCCTGTCCACACTGTATCCTAAGGCATGTAAGGCTGCATTACCTGTGTGTGTATGGGGGTCAACATGTGGTTTGTTGGGTGGCACTTGGGGGCTGCCACTCCCAGGCTGTGCACATGTTCATGGGGACAGAATCCTTTGTGTGTTGTGCACATGACCACTGTGATGTGCAACTGTTCAGTTCAGAGCATGTGGCATGGTCTCATTTCCAGGTTGTATATGTGTATGTTATGTCACATACACCCTGAGTCCCATGTGAGATGGTATGTACGTCACAGGGTGACCCATTGCCACAATTGTGATGGCCCTCCATAGTCTGTGTGCATGTTGTGTTTCAGATGTCTCTGATTCCATGTGCACAATGGGAGACAGTCTCCACATCCACGTTGTTTGTGCATCGACTTTGATGTTGTGCGTGTGTGTGTCACAGACGTCCATGTCTGTCCTGCAGAGGCAACAGAGGCCACTACCTGTGGGAGTCATGGTTGTTTTGCTGGCGTGTACATAATATGCCATGTCATGCCAGTGTCCATGTGGCAATACAGGGTCCCTGGGAATCTACCTGTCAAAGAGCTGTGATGCCTGGGGCACATCTGTCCTCACTTGTCACTGTGGTGTGTGTTTGGAACGTGACAGCAGTACATGGGTACTGTGACACAGCCTAATGATTTCCCATAGCACAACCTGGAACTTGTTGTCAACACATGTTGAACTGAGATGTTAGATGATGGCCATGTAGGTGCCATATATGTCCATACAGAACGGCACACACATCAAGTACTTGTGTCTCGTAATGATGTATCATGTGATATTGAGTATGGTCAATGCCACGTATGTGGGGTGACTGACAATCTTTCTTTGTTCACCTATGAACTGCAGGGCACCAGCTGTCCATAGACCATTCCCTGACCTTGCAACCATGGTTGAACGTGACTGCATCCGACGGTACCGCTTCAACAGGCCGCTGAATGAGGAATTGCCGGGGCGGTTGGCCCCACATTTGCTAGCTGGCCGGCCATACCCTACAGCGCTGACCCCCAAGGTGAAGGTGATGGCAGCCCTACACTTCTTTGCCACCGGTACCTTTCAACACACTGTGGCGTCTGCTGGTGGGATGTCACAGACCATGTTCAGCCGTGTGCTACGCGATATTTTGGAGGCAATGTTAACATACTTGAACCAGTACATCTATTTCCCTAAACGTCAACAACTCACTGACGTCAAAAGTGACTTCTAGGCCCTGGGGAGGATGCCACATGTCATCGGCTCCATTGATGGGACACATGTGGCTTTGGTACCACCACAGGCACATGAGCAGGCATACAGGAACAGGAAACATTTCCATTCTATCAATGCTCTGGTGGTATGTCTTGCAGATATGAGCATCTCACATGTGTGTGCACGTTTCCCCAGTTCTGCACACGATGCCTACATAATGAGGAGTAGTCGCATCCCGACGATGATGTCACAGATGCAGAACCAGCGTGCCTGGCTTGTCGGTGTGTACTGACTTTGTACCATTGTGTGTGTTCTGCAATGTTGTATTCCACCCTCTTTTCCAACTCAGCTAATGTGCAATTGTCTGTATGTAGGTGACTCCGGATACCCCAACATGCCGTGGTTGCTGACACCCCTCAGGAACCCTGTGACACCAGCCCAGATGCGCTACAATGAGGCACATGGTCAGACCAGGAGAGTGATTGAGCGGACATTTGGTCTCCTGAAGAGCCGCTTTCGCTGCCTGGACAAGACAGGAGGGGCATGCCCCTGCAAAGGTGTGCAAGATTCTCATCGTCTGCTGCATGCTACACAACCTGGCAGTGCGGAAGGAGTTGCCTCTCATCCTGGATGACGATGACCAACATCCGCCACCTGTGGAGGATCCTGGCCTGGGCCACGATGCCAGTGATGATGATGATGAGGGTGATGTCCGCACACAGCTCATCAACAACTTCTTCAGCTGAATGGGAGTATACAGAGATGTTATGTCAATGATTTGAGTTTGCATGATATGTGTTGGTGGTGCTCTGTTGCTGTTTGAGTGTGGCCATGTGCTACTTGACTGGATGCGTGCAGCGATGTGTCCTTACAGGTAGTCTGTACTCCCCAACAGTGTTGACATGCTAACTTGGTTTTGTGTAGGTATCTTGTGACATGTATTGGGCATGAGTATTGCAGTTCTGTCCTGTTCTTCAGTGCTTTTAACTGTGTGTCATGTCTGTCCTTCACAGGGTACTTTCAGAGTTGTTTGGTCAACTGTGATCCCCCGACACCATGATTCAACTTCCAGGGTGGAAGCAGTCATTTCCCTACAGGTGATGTGCCACACACCCCTGGACTTTATTTCTTCAACACTTGGTGACTGTGTGGCCACTGCCATGTGGGATTACCTTGCATCTGTAGTGGAAACAACATGTTACAAATGTGTAATAAACCTGTGCTTCACTTTGGGATGTGCGTTGTCTGTGGTCACACATCTGACTGACATTTGCTTACTGCACCTGTGGGCTAGTTAACACAGACTCTGAATAGGTGTGGTGTCTGTGCATTCCACTGTATTTCCTGGCAACATCAGTGTAGGCGATGAGTCAGATGGCCCTGGTGTGTATGTGTTGTGTTGCCCTAGTGGTGTGTCTCCCTCATATGTGTCACGTCGCCATGACTCACATGACGGTGTTGAAATTGCTGTAGCAGTTAGCATGCACAGTGTCATTTAGCAGATCATCATCTCCATGACAAAAACCACGTTGGAATCACAACAGAGGCAAGTATGGTGTATTAGTGAGTTTATTTACATACATGTGTGAGGATAGTGCACAGGATGGTGGGTGCTGTACATTGGGATTGGAATCCAAAGTTCCCAGATGAGTTGGAAGTGTTGGTATTAGAAATGTCCTGAGTAAAGTCCACAGTCATCTGATCCATTAGTCCAACTTAAACTCCCCATGTCACGTGGGAGAGTTGGGTTGCATTCGACAGGGTGAACAGTTTGCACACAAAGGAGAATTTCCAGAACAGGTGTTGGGTTCCTGGGGGATGTACATGGCCATCTGCCTCTCTGTTGTCCTTCTTCGGACGACCCCTCTTCTTTCTGGGGGGACCCTCACGTGCAGGCCGCTGTGGTGCAGAGGACTCTCCACCAGAGTCATCCTTCCTCCCTATGGCAGTTGTAGTTGTTGCGGCACCAGATGTTGTGGGCACACAGGGAGGTGTGGACATGTTGGTGCTAATCTGGCGGAGGCATGTCAATATGTCCCTCTGCACCGCTGTCAGTTCTTCCAATGTGTCCCACTTGGACTCCATGCGAGACATGTGTGTCTCCACACGGGACATGTGGGAGTCCAAGCGGGCATGATGGGCAGCCTGCTGCTGTTGAATGTCCTTGAGGATCCCCACTACCTGGCTGACCTCTCCGGTGCTATTCTGGATCGCATCTGCAATACGTACCAGTTGTGGGTCATCATGCAGTCCAGACCCCTCTGCAAACAGCGACCTCTGCCTACCACCCCTCCCACCACCCCTGGCCACACGGGCGGGACCTGCGGTGGCACGCACAGGTGACCCTAGGCCCCCTTGGGGGTTGGTACTGGGGTTGTTGTCCATTGCTTCCCGGGGGGCCGGGGTCCCTGTGCTGTTGTCATTCAGTGTCCTTGGTCTGTCCGTGTCGGCGGGGGTGGTCTGTGTGTTGGCAGATGTTGGAGGAGTGGGTGCAGGGGGTGCAAATGGTGGTCCTGCTGTTGCTGCATGATGACTCACACCGGAGGGGCCAGGTAGGTCTTCGCCATCCGAGGAGGGCAGAGGCTGTTCCACACCAGAGAGCTCAGGCGCCACCCGAGCCTGGGACAGGGACTCCTCATCATCTGCTGCTGTGTCCCCATCATCACCTGTGTTTGGAAGAGACACACAATGTATGTTATGTTTCTACAGGCATCAATGGTTCAAACACATGACAGTTGTGACTGTACATCTGGATGTGTGCCTGTACATTGCATTGTCCTAAGTTGTCACAGCCAGAGGTTGATATTGGTGTAGCACATTGTCCTGCCAACCTGAAGCATTTCAATGTGAATGTTGAGGTGTGTGCATGACCAGCTCATGTATTGATTGGCTGTACATGGCCATTGCTACTCAAGGGCCATCACGTGCCGGACACAGGTGTGTCATCCTTGTCCACATTTGTCCTTTAACAGGGACATACGTGCAATTCCACTTAGGATATCTTTCAAGATTGGGCCATGTGTCGTGGCAGTTTTTGCCAGTCTTTGTGCGTCACATTGGTGTGTCTGGACAACATGGTCACAGTCCGGTATGCCTGGGATCTCTTGGGAGTATCTGTGTTGTTGTCTGGGTTCCTAGTTCACGTCTCATTTCATACAAGTGATGTTGTTAACGTAGCTAATGATGTTGTTGCTGAGTTTTGTACATGCAAACATGCTTAATCTTGTCAATGTCCTCCATGGTGATAAGGATTGGGCACGGCAGCTCTCTGGCATTTCCATTCTCATGACAGTGATGGCCAGTGGTGTGTGTTGCAGTTCTGCTGCTGTGAGTAGCATGTTTCCTCAAATGCAGTCCAGGTTGGTGCTTGTGTCTACAGTGTCTATGACAGTGAGTGGTGTGTTATGTGAAGGATGCATATGTTGCCGAACAATGTGGGAGTGGAATGCAGCTCACAACCGCAACTTGTGTGACTGACACCATGGTACAGTGTCCGGTATATTGGTGTGTCCATTGCATTCACTGTCAGGTGTCCCCTGTCAATGATGTCTCTGTGACTTCCTGTGTGTTTTGTGCTATGTAGTATGTCTGATTCTCCACAGTTGTCATCTGCAAGACACACCTTCACAGCCAGGCCAGGGGGCACCCATGGACACTGCATCCCCTGACAGTGTGTGTAATCATAGAGTTGCAATGGCTGTGAGTGTGTACGTGTTTGGGTTGGCCAGTGCATGGGTGTGAATTGCAGGCACATCATTTCTCATGCCCATGTGTCAGCCATCTTGCCAGGGCTTTTACTTTGGGAGTGACTGGTCCCACGTGTGCAATGTGTTTTTGCAGAGTAGGTGTGTGTATGGCCAGCATTGGTGGTATTTGGTTGACATCCGGACCTCCTTCTCCCCCCAGCCCAGTTATCCCACCATGAAGCATGCCACCCTTGCAGTGGGTGCAGGTTAACTCTCAGGATGTCACTCAGTGGTGTCCTGCTGTTGGTTGGTGCACAGTTCCCAGCAGGGCCTTGTGCTCCCCACAACAGAGCACCATTGTCAGACATCTTTGAAGTGGCTTTTCACTCCCTGTGTGGTGTGCATGCTTCGGTGTGAGCTTGCTGGGCCATGTGGGTGGGGGATGTTGAGCTGTGACTACCACTCCCATCATGCTATTGCCTACACCCCCCTTCCCAGCATGCCCATAATTCCTTCCTTTTGAGTCGAATTCACTGTGTGTGAGTGTGACAGCAATGGCAAGATGGCTGACAGTGTGGTCCTGTTGTTTGTTGGTGCATAGTTCCCAGCAGGGCCTTGTGCTCCCCACAACAGAGCACCATTGTCAGACATCTTTGAAGTGGCGTTTCACTCCCTGTGAGGTGTGCATGCTTCGGTGTGAGCTTGCTGGGCCATGTGGGTGGGGGATGTTGAGCTGTGACTACCACTCCCATCATGCTATTGCCTACACCCCCCTTCCCAGCATGCCCATACTTCCTTCCTTTTGAGTCGAATTCACTGTGTGTGAGTGTGACAGCAATGGCAAGATGGCTGACAGTGTGGTCCTGTTGTTTGTTGGTGCACAGTTCCCAGCAGGGCCTTGTGCTCCCCACAGCTGAGGCCAGTGTCAGACATCTTGGAAGTGGCTTTTCACTCACTCTCTTGTAGAGCACGGTCCCAGGTGTGTTGTTTGGAGTTAGTGGAAGTGGTGTGTGTGTAAGGGCCTGCTGGTAGCTGTAGTCGGAGCTGGCACTCCTCCTCCCCCCAGGCCAGACATCCCACCATGAAACGTGCTTCCATTGCAGGGAGTGCAAGTTGGTTGTCAGGATGTCAGTCAGTGGTGTCCTGCTGTTGGTTGGTGCACAGTTCCCAGCAGGGCCTTGTGCTCCCCACAACAGAGCACCACTGTCAGACATCTTTGAAGTGGCTTTTCACTCCCTGTGAGGTGTGTATGCTTCAGTGTGAGCTTGCTGGGCCATGTGGGTGGAGGATGTTGAGCTGTGACTACCACTCCCATCATGCTATTGCCTACACCCCCCTTCCCAGCATGCCCATACTTCCTTCCTTTTGACTCTGCTTCCCTTTGGGGTAGTGTGCCTGTGCTGACAGGATGGCTGACAGTGTTGTCCTGGCGTTTGTTTGGCTACAAGTCCCAAAAGTGTCCCTGTGCTTCACACAGCATAACCCAGTGTGGTAGTTCTTTGTGGGATATTTAATTAGAGTGTGAGGCAATGCATTCTCCCAGGTGAGTTGTGTGGAGTTTGTGTTAAGGGGGTGTGTGAGAAAAGCTGCTGGTAACTATGGTCAGAGCTGTCAGTCCTCCTTCCCACCCAGCCAGACATCCCACCATGGAACGTGCTTCCATTGCAGGGAGTGCAAGTTGGCTTTCAGGATGTCAGTCAGTGGTGTCCTGCTGTTGTTTTGAACACAACACCCAGCAGGGGCTTGTTCTCCCCACAGCAGTACCCAGTGTCAGCCATCTTGTCAGTTCTTTTCCACTCCCTGTGATGTGAGTATGGTTCAGAGTGGTGTTGATGGGCCAATTGTGACGGTGACCAATATCTGTGACTACAACTCCCATCATGCTATTGGCTACACTCACTTCACCAGCATACACACAATTCCTTCCTTTCAGTCAGCTTCCCTGTGAGGTGGTGTTCTAGTGGTGGCAAAATGTCTGACAGTGTTTGTTGGTTAGATTTGTGCCACTGCCTTGCTCTATTTGTTGTTAGGTTTGTACATGTCATGACACAGTTACATATCACTATGAGATGGCAGGTATTGTGTTTGTCTGACTAGCATACACATCTTGGGATGATTATCTTTTGGTTACTGTGGCTTTGCTAACGGTGCATGGTTTCACTATCCCCTTGACAGTGATGTGTGTGTATTGTCACACAATATTGGGTATATTGGTTGTGTACTCACCAGGCTCTGGGATGTCTGATAGTCCATGTATGCTCTCTGGTGGTAGGATGGCCCGCACCTTCTCCTCCCAGGACCTGAGGTATACTGGTTTGGCAGGAGGGCCACTGCCGGTGCAATGACTCAAGGCGTAATCCTTCTTGAGTAGGTCCTTGACCATCCTGCGCACATCATACCACCTGTTCTTGATGTCTTCCTTTGTGCGCAAACATGATGATTGTGCGTTCACCCTGTCGACGATCCTCTCCCACATCTTGGTTTTCTGCGACATGGGGGTCTGTTGGACCAATGTACCAAACAACTGTGGCTCTACCCTGAGGATTTCATCTACCAGGACTTCCAATTCACTGTCTAGGAACTTTGGATTCTTCTTTGGGGGCATGGTGATGGGTGGTGGTGGGGATTGATGTGTGTGTGAGTGTGCAAGTGAGGGTGGGTGAGTGTCAGTTTTGCTGGGTGTCTGTGAGGGTGCTATTAGGGAGGTGCTAATGGTGTGTGGCTTGTGTGATGGATGAGTTGTGAGTGTGTCTGTGGTTGCTGTATGATGGTGTTCTGTGCTGGCAGGTCTGTTGAATTTGCAAAGGATCATGGTAGGGATTTGTGGCCTTTATATGGGTGGAGTTGTGGGTGTGTCTTTGTTCCATGTTTTTTCCCCCAGTATTTATTGACTTTGTCATTGCTTGTTTGGCCCTTTTTTGTATTTTTTCCTTTGTATTTTTGGGCATGTAGGAGACGTTCTTCTGACCGAGTAGGATGCTGCAGTTGGCTCGTGCGAGCTTCTCCGAGTCTTTCACGCTGTCTTTCTGCTGGGTTTCATGTGCGGCGTACGCTTCGGTCGCGGAGTATTCGGTTGCTTCAGCTCCCTGTTTTCTATGCGTGTCAGTCGTACGGCTTGAGCTCCGTGCGACTCGGTCTGGTTTTACACGCATTGCATCGTACTGCGTGGGTCGGAGTTCACGGGTCCGTATCTGTCGGGTTCATTCCTGGTGCGTGTCGGTCGGTTCGATTCGCGTAGATTTTCCGGCCGGATAGCTGGTTTCCGTGCGGTTCGGTCGTTCGGCTTGTGTTCCGTACTAGTCGGTCGTAATTCACATGCATAGCATCGTACTACGCGGATCGGACAGTGCCGGTACGTGTCGGTCGGACTACATTCCCGTACCGAGTCGGTCGGTACGTTTTCCGGCCTGAATCGGAATCGGCCCCTTTACATATATAATTTACTATTCTCACTCCAAACTATATTAACTCAGGGAAGGTGCTGGACACTAAACATATATAATTTACTGTTCTCACTCCAAACTATATTAACTCAGGGAAGGTGCTGGAGACTAAACATATATAATTTACTATTCTCACTCCAAACTATATTAACTCAGGGAAGGTGCTGGAAAGTAAGCATAGATAATTTACTATTCTCACTCCAAACTATATTAACTCAGGGAAGGCGCTGGACAATAAACATATAAAATATAGTATTCCCACTCCAAACTATATTAACTCAGGGAAAGTACTGTACAGTAAACATATATAATTTAATATTCCCACTCCAAACTACAAAAACACAGGAAAGGTGCTGAACACTAAAGATATATAATTTACTATTCTCACTCCAAACTATATTAACTCAGGGAAGGTGCTGGACAAAAACATATAAAATATACTATTCTCATTCCAAACTATATTAACTCAGGGAAAGTGCTGGACAATAAACATATAAAATATACTATTCCCACTCCAAACTACAAAAACTCAGGGAAGGTGCTGGACACTAAACATATATAATTTACTATTCTCACTCCAAACTCTATTAACTCGGGGAAGGGGCTGGACACTAAACATATATAATTTACTATTCTCACTCCAAACTATATTAACTCAGGGAAGGTGCTGGACACTAAACATATATAATTTACTATTCCCACTCCAAACTACAAAAATTCAGGTAAGGTGCTGGACACTAAACATATATAATTTACTATTCTCACTCCAAACTATATTAACTCGACGAAGGGGCTGGACACTAAACATATATCATTTACTATTCTTACTCCAAACTATATTAACTCAGGGAAGGTGCTGGCCACTAAACATATGTAATTTACTATTCTCACTCCAACATATATTAACTCAGGGAAGGTGCTGGACACTAAACATATATAATTTACTATTCTCACTCCAAACTATATTAATTCAGGGACGGTGCTGGACAATAAACATATAAAATATATTATTCCCACTCCAAACTATATTAACTCGGGAAAGTGCTGTACAGTAAACATATATAATTTAATATTCCCACTCCAAACTACAAAAACTCAGGGAAGGATGATGGACACTAAACATATATAATTTACTATTCTCACTCCAAACTATATTAACTCAGGGAAGGTGCTGGATAATAAACATATAAAATATAGTATTCCCACTCCAAACTATATTAACTCAGGGAAAGTGCTGTACATGAAACATATATAATTTAATATTCCGACTTCAAACTACAAAAACTCAGGGAAGGTGCTGAACACTAAACATATATAATGTAGTATTCCTACTCCAAACAACATTAACACATGGAAGATGCTGGACAATAAACTCATAACATGTAATATTCCCAATCAGAACTACATAAACACATAAAAGTGCTACAAACTACACATATATATTATCCTATTCCCACTTCTAAAAACATATCCAGAGTTCTGCCTTTTTAAAAAAAATTGTTAAACATTTTTTATTATTATAAATTAGATTCTAATACAAATTTTCTATTTTTTATTTTTTATTAAATCTTTAATTACAAAATTGTTTATAAAATAATAACCATCACAACAAATTTTTACTTTTGTTTTTGTTTTTGATAAAATTAATAATTAAAACCCAAACATTCAACATCCCCAAAATTGTTAAAAAAATGGTTATTTTTAAATTTGAAAATTAAATATATTATTACGTGTTTTTCAACAAAAACAAGACACTAATCCCATCTCAACACAACACACCTCTCCCTAAAATTTATATTTTATTTAATTAAATATTTTTTTAATCACTACTCTTATCCCCTATAAAAACAAAAAAAGGATTACATTTTTAAAGTTTTTTATTTTAATGAATTATTTAAAACATATTTTTAAAATTTTAAAAATTACTCCACAAACGTATCTGCAATAACCTCAAAATCCCAATCTTAGTGGAATTTTTTTTTTTTTTTTTTAATTTTATATCTATTACATTTTTTTTTTAAATTCTAAAACTTTCCCACCCCATCATCTATAAATGCAACATCCCACTATTCTTTATTTATTTTTTTCAATTATTATTAAAAAAATAATATTCAAAATACTTTTTTAATATTTACAAACACTCCCTACCATTATCCCCTGTAAACCCTTCATTACACACCTAAAAATATTTATAATTGTCTTTATTAGTAGTTATTTTTTTTTATACATTAAAAAAACAAAAAAAAACAGCCCCCACCCTTATGCCCTATAAACCCAACATCCCGCTCCTAAAAAATATTTATAAATTTCTTTATTATTGCTTAAAAATTTATAAAAATTTTAAAGAAACATTTTAAAAACACCCTCCACCCTTAACCTCTATAAACCCAACATCCCACTCCTAAAAAATATTTATAAATTTCTTTATTATTCCTTACAAATTTGAAAAAAATGTAAAGAAACATTTTAAAAACACCCTCCACCCTTAACCTCTATAAACCCAACATCCCACTCCTAAAAAATATTTATAAATTTCTTTATTATTCCTTACAAATTTGAAAAAATTTTAAAGAAACATTTTAAAACACTCACCACCCTTATCCCCTATAAACCCAACATCCCACTCCTAAAAAATATTTATACATTTCTTTATTATTACTTAGGGGCCCATTAGGATGGCGGGTGGAAGCACCACCGCCGTGCTGGCGGATGCAAAAAGCACCAGTTACCGTCCGCCCGCCACAGCACACACGCCCGCCCAATTAGGATGTGAAAAGTCAGCCAAACACCGCCCGTAAGCCAGCTACGCCCTCCGCCATCAAAGTGCACCCGTCCACGGAGCGGCGCGGCCTAATGGAGACACACCGCCCGACGAAATCACGTACCGCCCGGCGTACAAATTACGATGCGAGAACCAAACAGTTCCCCCGGCTAAGAGACACCGCACGTGAAAGCAAGGCGGAAAACCGAACGCACAGTACGGATAGCAAAGAGGTGAATCCGAGCATGAATCCAGCACTGCAGGCCCTCCCCATGCTCTACCTGATGCAGCACCCAGGAGTCAACGCACCGCGGCAACGCAGGTAGGCAGACACACAACAGGGGCACGCAAACAGCGCACACAGTGCAAGGGCGGGAAAACTGTATATGGCCCCCCCGACACCCCTGCGTGGACACGACACATCCACCACTGCACCCACACATGCGCACAACGCAGAGGCCAACGGCAGCGCAATGCATGCGCCGCACACAAACAACACAGGGTCACAACCAAACACCAGACACACCAGCACCACCCAGAACGCACATGTCACGTGACAGCCCTGCCACAGTCATGTCCCCAACCGGCAATTCACTGTTGCCAACCTGACGTCACACAAGTGACCCGAACATGTCAGTGACGTCACGCCAAATTAGGACACACCCCTGTGTGCAAAACACGGCGAAGCACACAGCGGCGGCAACATCACCCAGCAGAATATGGACCCCGTCGGAAAAAGGTACGCCAGTACCACACAGAAACACCGATGCCACCCTGCACCCAATAACAAGACATGCAATACGTAACATCAAAGATACCGGGGACAGACAACAGGTGGGACCAATTATAACACAAGGCCCAACGTATAGCGGAAACGCAGCCTGCCGCCCACACACGGGAGAGGAGACAGCACTGAATGACCTTCCATTCCCACTCTGAAACCACATCCCGACTAAACAAGCCGGAGACAACAGTCATTGCACCTAAAAAAGGCCAACACAGGCATGCAGAGGGAAGCGGCCACAGGGCAGATAGCGCATAACACCAAAGAACATTCACAACGGAAAAAGAAATGATAACACTCCCCCATGTGGTTCACATGCAAGTTATCTGGAAGGAGTCAGACACCACTGACCTTGACCATTCAGAGAAGCATGTGGGATGAGGGCCCGTGTCCTCCGCACAAGCCAACATAACACAAGTCCTGCCTCCCTACGACCATTACAGAATTCCCAGCAACGTCGGAGGTTGCACACTGCAGACTGCACAGACAGCCGGAGCACGCCACCACAGCGCCCTGCAGCAAAATGGCACTTGCACCACACCTACCCAACTACGCCGGACAGATTAAGCTGTACAAACATAACCTGATACAGATATTGGGATGTGACAATCTGGCCTTGCTGAACGTAAGTTACCGACTAACTTACCGCATCGCATTGTTCACCTGCGTCATCCCCGTCTTCTACTGTCGGAGGTGTCCCTCCTACTATCCTGTGGATTTATGTCTCTCCAACCCGGCATGTCCAAGGGCGGACCTGCTACAACTATTCAACCCCTGGACGTCCACGACAGGGTCTGTTCAGCCTATGGGGGCATGGCGTATGTGGCTACTATCGGACCCACACTGCAATGGGACCACTGTGCCTCCACACGACGGATAATGGATCACAGTTACATCGAATGTCATCCAACATGTCCCATCATGCTCCTACAAGGGACAACTCACGACCAACACCTTGACAGCCACCATCCGCTACATTGGATGGCATCCATGTCCACCACCAATGCCATGGAAGCCCTGCTGGAAGGTATTGCATACCTGACAACCTGTCAATTCGTCGGGCCCCGCCGCCATACCCCCAATTGAGCAATGATGTCCCACACCGTACCCATGCTTGGCTTCCGCACGGACTAGGCAGTTACCAGTACAACAACTATACCATACAACCTGCAACTGACACCACATCATCAACTACACTGCCATGACATCTGATATTTTCGGGACATGCACTCTGTTCCTCATCACATCCAGTAACTCTGCATGAACAGGGGGAGGCAGAGGCATGGGATTTGTGTATGGCAACCACATGGACAGAACTGCACGTACAACCATGCCATGATATGGATCCTGCGCCCATGAACATATGCACCGGTCAGTGGACAGTAATCGTCCTGCTGTAGTATGTGAGAGCTGTCACCTCACCTCCCTCTGAACGTCCGTGCCAGGACCTTTGCATGGACACCAAGTGCATCCACCAACAACATGAGCCCAGTGACTGTGACATGGCCAGTACCCACCACATCGCAACAACAAGTGGGACGCCGTTGCATGCACGTAAGCCCATGCCCTGATGTCACCTCCACGCACGTGTGTATGAGTAACTATAGCAGCAAACCTGTAACATGGAACTGAGATGCACTGTGCCCATGATGACAAGCGGACTGGTAGGCTAAATGTATACTGTCTGTGTCAAAGTCAGCAGCACCACAGTAATTAGCAAATGTACATTAGCACACCAACGGCTAAGCAGTTGTAACTCTGAAGCCCACATCCCACAGTCAACAACTAATCACATGTACCCCTACACCCTATGCTATGTGTACACATGCTGAGTATATCCTCCACATGCATTTCGCTGCCAGTAGTGTCCACTATACTGCATCACAGAGGACATAAGTCCCAATACATGGCTTGAAGCAAAAATGTGTCTCTGCTGATTCATTTCACAAGTACGAATGAGAGAGGATGAGAGTGTGTGAAGTACACGGCAGTCGTGAGATGACGATGTAGTCCACTGTCATTGGATGTCAATGCAAATGAGTAGCACAACTGTGGAAGACACACATGTGTCATGTGAAGCGGGAGTTACGCATGGCTCAGGTGGGTGGGTGTGACGGGTAGGTGCGCACATGCAATGTTGAAACACGCTGTGTTGGGAGGATTCAGGAACAGTACATTGGCGCTCTCCTGGGAATTTGTAAAGACCACCTGTCTGGGGATGAATGTGAACTCGTGTGTGCACAACAGGCGGGCACACGATCAATGCTGCATCAAGTATAGACGTCAGCCCACTCTCCGTGGACATGCTGGATACTGCTGTGCGTCCGCCAGGCCCTTGCCAAGGCACTCACATCCCCTGTCGACCTGGTGTATCCCCAACATTGTCCACTTGCACAGGCAACCCAGGGCACGGGATGGCAGTAGAGCATGGTGGGTGAGAGGTCATGGCGCGCTCCTCCTGGTCACATCACGCAGGCAACACATCCTCAATGTGTAGTATGGCACAAGTCAAATGGAAGTAGTGGGGGAACGCACACATCACATGAAGGAGTGACGTCATGGAAGGTGGCTCGCACCATCCCACCCATTGACAATACACCCACACACGTTACATGCCATTGAAACAGAGAAGCCAGCGCGTGCACAAGCAGCTCCAAGCTCGCCCCAGAGAGGCCAAAGAGTGAATGTGTGGGGCCATGAGCTCCAGTTGGACGCAGCCTGGCCCGCTAGGGCAGCTACAGCCTCTGTGTGTTGCAGGTGGTGTATCCGGACTGCGGAGCCTGTCATGCATTGTCAATGTTGCCCGGGTCTCGAGTCAGGGCACCACGCAGGTGGACGGCGTCCCGCCACTTATTATACCGTGAGACAGACCACTTGTTCAACTGGACCCACACATACACTCCTTGGCCTCTCTGGGGCGAGCTTGGAGCTGCTTGTGCATGCGCTAGCTGCTCAGGTGCAAACGCATATTGGGGTGAGCGAGGGGAGGCCATGAGGACAGTGCAAAAGATGACTGTTTGATTTTCAGCCAGTTTAAGGAATGACCCTGATGTGGTCAGAAAAAGATGTGTCTCGTGTGTATTGCAACTAGTAGATCAGCCGATGAACTTCCCATGTCTTGCATGTAGCCCCGCACCCAGCCCCGCCCACTCGACACATTAAAATGAGTACCAGCACCACATTCTACCCATTCGAAGCACTGACTGGGGGTGACAACCATTGGACAGTCTTGTGTAGTCCACCCACGCGTACATGTGGGCCCTCCATGATCCATGTCACCTGAGGCAAAGTGATGTCATGGGCAATGACGGAAGTGAGCAGAGCTGTCTGCCCCACGCACAGATGGTGCATCAGCTCAACAGACCCAGCACTGAGTGCAGCAGGGGTCACATGTGCAGGGGCAGTTGTGCCTGGTGTGAAGGCACATGCATATAGACAGCACATCGAGCAATGTGTAGTCTGCCCAAATCTACTGTCCATTGTCAGGCGGACCTAGAAAAAGATCACAAGGCAACACATCTGTGTGGGTGTACCCACTGTGACCAACACTGCGCAACCATCAACGTACTCGCCCTGTGCATGGCCCACCCCGCAACGGAGGTCACATTCAGTGCCACTATCTCACACACACATCCCTATCACGAGGCACGGTGTGTCCAATCGACAGGACTGAGTAAGCGCTCATCCGGAGGGTCCTGAACAGGAGACACATGTAACCCACTAGGCAGTCTGTGTCGGCACCTACTGGCATTGTGCAGTCAATGTGCAGGCCAGGCCTGCTGGGACTGAGAAGGGCAGCATGGCCCCAGCCTGACTTCCACACGACCAACAAGTGCACTGAGACCTGCATTGCCAATTGTCTGTGTCACTGGATGTCTGACATGAAGTTGCCAAGTACCACCACTCGGGAGGGACAGACAGGTCAAAGCACCCGAGAGCTCACATACCCATGCCACCTGCAGTCAGCATGGTGAGCAGTGCATGTTTGAACACCACAGGCTCTGACTCATAGTGCTGCGGAGCAACAACATGTGTGTCCCCCACATGCACACCCACACACACTGCAGTTGTCTCTGACACACAACTTTCGCAAGGAATAGCCATGTGCAGTGTGCGTGGAGCTCGGAATCCAGGTTCTCCAGCTCCTCGCTGGTGAGTGGACCTGGACATGTCCTCAGCATCATCCACGTGTAGGTGGAGTGGTGGCAGCAGCAGGTGTTGTCGAGGGGTGCCAGGCTGCAGTGCCAGGTAGCTGTGGTTATGCCTGTCCCACTCACCTACACATATAACCCCCTGGGGCAGTTTCAGTGGGTACAAGCTGCTGCAATTCGTGTACCATGTCTGGCAGCTTCAATTGCAGATGTTGGCCTGCTCCCAGCTGGCCATGGACGCCCACCTCCACAGTGGAACACTCAGGGTGCAACCGCGAGGGTCATTGGAGTTGGCCGTAAGGGCCTGGCCCATGGCGGGTACAGTCCGCTGATGCCATGTGCACCACACAGTATAATGTGCGCAATGCATCTGCAGGTGTGGCCATGATTTGCGTGTGGGTGCAGGTCCACAATGGACAGGGCCACAACATGCTGTGTGCATAGGCAGGGACGGCCAGTGCTCAGCCTCCACATGTCTGTTGGCACATCATCATGTACACATTGGCATGGGAGCATGGGATATGCATATGCACACACATGCCATCTTTCACTATGTACATCTGCCACTTGGCACGTGCAATGTTACGTGTCACTTGTGATGTGTAATTGCAAGCACACAGCCGTGTTGGCATGGGGCTGTCAATGTGTACACCTGTCAATGTTTCTGGAGGTGTGATCCGTACAGTGCTGTACATAGGGTGCAGTAGTGACATCAATGACTGTCTCATATCCCCTCGTGCCACAGGTCCCACTTGTTTTGGCCGCTCAGCCTGTGTCCATAGCGTTGTTGGTGTGTGCCCTACACACCCAGCCTCGGAAGCAGTGTGATGCACAGCAGCTAGTCATGTTGCCGTGGTGTTGCCGCTTGCCGAATATGCAGTCTGTTACCATCAGCATGCCTTACAAGTGATTGAGGCCTAGATCCCCATGTGCATGCTCATAGCAATGGGGTGTGTCACTGCCCATTGCTATTGGTAGGGGACCTGTGTAAGTGTATTGTGGCTGTGCTGTCCCTACTTGTCAGCTGTTCTGTTATTCAATTGCCTGCTCAGTCATTTATGTTTTGTGTATGTGAATATGCCATGTGGCGTGTTGCTTTGACATGTGTCCACTTCCATCCTTCCTAGGCGGAGACCAAACATTCATCGCCCCTACCAATTGCTGTCAGACATGGAGGATGTAGAGGTCATCCGTAAATATCGTCTGGACCGACCCACCCTGCATCGTCTATGTGCCATGTTGGAACCCCACCTCCGTCCTGGCAGGGTGTATCCAACAGCATTCACCCCCACGGCTAAGGTGATGGCTGCACTGCATTTCTTCGCCACTGGGTCATTCCAACACACAGTGGGCAGTGGAGGTGGGATGTCCCAGCCCATGTTCTGCATGGTGCTGAGGGATGTACTGTCAGCTATGATGCTGTACAGGAACAGGTACATACGATTCCCCAGGGCTCGTGAATTGGCGGCAGTGAAGGGTGATTTCTATGCCCTTGGACGGATCCCCCACGTTGTTGGTGCAATTGATTGCACCCATGTTGGCCTTGTTGCACCACAGGCCACTGAGCACCTCTACCGCAATAGGAAGCACACCCACTCCCTGAATGTACAAGTGGTGTGCCTTGCGGACATGGTCATTTCACACGTGTGTGCGAAGTTTCCAGGATCGGCACATGACGCGCACATCATGCGCAACAGCATCCTACCACGTCTGATGACCAATCTGCAACGGGACCGTGCTTGGATTGTTGGTGAGTATGTGGAGTAGTGTAGCGTGCTGGCTGTGCGATGCTGTATTGTGTCCAGTTGGAATTGCAACGATTCTCTGTGTCCCTCACACCCAGGTGACTCTGCTTACCCGAATGGGCCCTGGCTGCTCAGCCCATTACGACATCCTCATACCCCAGCTGATGTCCGCTACAATGAGGCACATGGGAGGACCAGACGTGTGGTTGAGCGTACCTTTGGCATCCTCAAGTCCAGGTTCAGATGCCTGGACCGCACCGGGGGTGCACTGGCGTACTCCCCACAGAAGGTGTGCCAGATAATAGTGGCTTGCTGCATGCTGCACAATCTGGCTATTCGCAAGCAGATCCCCCTAATTGTGGATGACGGAGATCAGCCAGGGCCCCAGCCTGCAGACCAGGACAGCTCGAGTGAAGAGGACAGTGGAGAGGAGGAAGCTGTGAATGTGCGTCAGCAGCTCATCGCCCGCTACTTCACTTGACGGTGAGTGTCCATGTACGACGGCTGATGTAGCTGTAGTTGTGCAGGTGTATGTGTGCTCTGTCACGGGGGCCTTTTGTTCACTGAGTGCTGTGTGTCAATGGTCCATGTCCAGGTTGGTATGCCACTGGCAGCGGCTGTAGCAGTGTGCCCTGTTGCTCTGTGTGATGTGTGTACATTGCTTGTAGTTGGTGACAAGTACTGTGTGATGAGTGTGTGACACACTCATTGAATGTACTCTTGTTCTGTTTTTCACCCCTAGGTCCCTACAGCCTCTCCTGTCCCATCGACATACCACACAGCAGATGCATTTCTGCTCATGGTGGCGATTGCACATCGTTGAATAAACCCAGGACACATGAAGCAGATTGTGTTCAAGGTGTATTTATTTACAGCGGTGACATGTGATTGTGTGCAAGGTGATGACAAACATGGTGCATGCTGTGACAATTAGTTGACGGTCATGGCTGCGTGATGGTCAGGGTGTACCCATGAAGTTCCATGTCCACAGTCCAACAGACACATGCCATTCACATGGCAGTGTGGGGTAGGATCGTAGTACAAGTCAATGCAGTAGGTGGTCAAGGTGGCTGGCTGACTCACTTTCGTTTGGTGCGTGCGAAGTCCTCTCTGGACACCTGTTTCCTCTTCGGACGGCCCCTTCCACGTTTGGTAGGGGGGGGTGTGTTGATGTGCCGCTGGTGGTGGCTGAGGAGTGCTCACTCGCTGTGGACGCAGGGGAACGCGATGCTGCACGAGCCTGCGCCACAGCAGGTGGTGGCGGAGGTGGTGTTGCTGGCCTTGCTTGTGCCCTCACCACCACCACCAGCTGGCCCATTAGGTCCACAAGTTGGTCCATACGGGTCACAAATTGTCCCATATGGGCGTCCATGGACCTCAACACCCGAAGGACCTCCCGCGTGTCGGTAGCCGACCTGGCCCATTGTCCTTGGGCCTCTTCATAGGCCCCAAGGACTCTGGCGATTTGCGGCAGGGCTTGGCTCCCAGGCTCAGATGGCGTTGGCCTGGCCCTGCTCCTCCTACCAGTACTGCTGCCACCGACCTGCCCACTAGCCACATTGCTCACCACGGTCCTCGCTCTGGCTCCCAGGGTGGAGCCCGACGGCGTGCCACCGCTTGCGCAGGGGCTGTGGCCAGGGATGGCGTGGTGGTGGTGGTTGCGGCGGTGGTGGTGGTTGTGGCGGTGGTGGTGGCCGCAACGGCCGTGGCAGCAGGGGTCTGTGACTGGTCAGCAGCCCTGGGTGATGGGTTGGTGGGCAGGAGGGGCCCTGGGGAGCGGTTGTGCCCTGCCACTCCAGATGGGCCTGCTGGGTGGTCCGTGTCCGGAGAGGTGTCCAGCTCCTCTACATCCATGAGTCCGGGTCGGGGGCTTGCGGACTGGCTGTGCTGGCTGCTGTCACCCTCTCCAGCATCCAGCAGTTTGGCACCTGTGGGGAGAATGAGATGGGTCATTGTGTTGCACCTAGCAAAGTATGTATTGGTTGTCTGACATTCACAGTTCGTGCACTGTCGTGCACAGGTTTCCCAGTGGCGTGTGTGTGGATGTACGATGTGTGTATGCGTGGGCTAGGCAATGGGACTGTGTGATGTGGACATGTGGCATGGGACGGATTAGCAATGCCGATGGGTGTGTGTTGCTATGCTCCTACATTTTGTGGCTCGGGTGTATGCGTGCTCCAGGACCATAGACGATGTTGGGTTGAACGATGGTTTAGGGGGAAGGATGGAACGCTTAGGTACGCTGATGCCAAAAGGGCGTACAGCCCCCTAAACGCTCTTGGGTTGAAATATGCTTTTGGGGTACATACTGTGGGTAATGGGTGCAGAACGTGACATGTGTTCTGGCAACATGACAGTTCATAGACAAAGGTGTGTGTCTGTCTCACATGCCCGGAATATCTGCTGACTGTTAACATTCATGGACATCACATTGGTAGCATTGTTGTGAGTTCGTGCTTGTTGTGTGCCACACGACGTATTGCAGATGGGCCAAATCCTTTGTGTGCGTGCTGCCCTGGTACATGTGCATCAGTGCTGTGCTCTTGGGGTGTTGACTATATTATGTGTGTTGTTACTCGCAGTGTGACGTGCGCTTCAGTCACTGCAGGCACTTGATTTGTCATGGGCAGGTATCTTTGCATGACTACTGTATGAGGGCCAGCTGTTCGGATGACATACCTTTCATGACACTGTGGCTGAGAGATGAGATGGATGATATGTTGAATGTGCATTGTGTGCCTGTGTGTTTCATGGGTCCAGTTGTCTTTCTGTGCAATATTGTGGTTCTAAGCTGTTACTTCTAGTACGGTCTGTCTTACGTGGGCGTTGTTGTACGATGTGTGGGTGACAGGCAGTGAGGACTACATGGACAGAACTTCGATGGTGTTGCTGATGTGTGTGATGGGTGGCACAGTGCCTGCCGTGTGGGTCTGTGCTCCAGTGGGACTTGTGCATGCAGACGTGGCTCCTTAGGTGTTGCTGTATCTGTGATGGGTCATGTGGGGTTTGACTCTGTTGAACATGACCGTGTGCAGATTGGTCTCATGATTGTGACTGGGAGCAGTGCTGCGTGTTCCTCTGCTACGTGACATGTCCCATGTGTCAGTCGTAGTACAGTCCTCATGCCTACAGACGCCCCACCCTGTACATTTTCCCACCTACAGGTTGTTTCTCAGTGCGCAATGCAATGGATGCCACATGGTACTGGGAGGGAGGGGTGCTCCACCTTGCTGGTCTGTGGTGGTGGGAGCCTGGTGGGTGTTTTACTTCAGCTGTCCCCCCCGACCCACTGTCTTTGTGTTCCGGCTACTTACCTGTTACTTGTCGGTCAGTGCAGCTATGGCGGACACATGGATGTGGGGTGTGCTCCACCTTTCTGGTCTGTGGTAGTGGGGGCCTGGTGGGTGTTTTACTTCAGCTGTCCCCCCTCCGACCCACTGTCTTTGTGTTCCGGCTACTTACCTGTTACTTGTCGGTCAGTGCAGCTATGGCGGATACATGGATGTGGGGTGTGCTCTACCTTGCTGGTCTGTGGTAGTGGGGGCCTGGTGGGTGTTTTACTTCAGCTGTCCCCCCTCCGACCCACTGTCTTTGTGTTCCGGCTACTTACCTGTTACTTGTCGGTCAGTGCAGCTATGGCGGACACATTGATGTGGGGTGTGCTCCACCTTGCTGGTCTGTGGTAGTGGGGGCCTGGTGGGTGTTTTACTTCAGCTGTCCCCCCTCCGACCCACTGTCTTTGTGTTCCGGCTACTTACCTATTAATTGTCGGTCAGTGCAGCTATGGCGGACACATGGATGTGGGGATTGCTCATTCTGGCGCATCTGGAGTACAAGGGGACCTGTTGGAAGTTGCGGTGCTGGCTGACTGTACACATGCCCCCATGATTTTGTTAGCTGGTAGCTTTGGGCTGAGTGTGTGTGAGTGTCTGTTGCATGTGTGGGTGATGTCTTGTGTATTGTGTACTGGACATGGGGGTGTTTGTCCCTAGGAGCTATGGCATGGTGGTAGTGCATGTGATTACATAGCGGTGTGCTGGTATACGTTCGTTTGTATTTACCAGCCTCCACTCCCCCTGGTAATCCGGTGAGGATCTCCGGATGTATGATGACTCGCACCTTCTCTTCCCATGCCTTGAAGGTCTTGAATAGCGCGGGATTCCCTCCCCCAGTCCTGGCAGCCAGCTCTCGATTTTTGCTCTCCTTCTTCTTGACCACGCTTTTGAGGTCGTTCCACCTTTTGTTAATTTCTCCTCTGTTGCGTGGAACATTCCCGACTGCATTGACCTGGTCTACGATCCTGCTCCACAACCGGTTTCTGGTGGATAGTGGTGTCTGTTGGACCTGGTTGCCATAGATTTGTGG
Source organism: Calotriton arnoldi (assembly GCA_963921515.1). Lineage (NCBI taxonomy): Eukaryota > Metazoa > Chordata > Amphibia > Caudata > Salamandridae > Calotriton > Calotriton arnoldi. Next base: position 115,251 of record CAWUFW010017437.1, read on the forward strand.
GTGCACCTTGACGATCTCGTCGACCATGACCGTTAGCTCGGTGGAAGTGAACTTGGGCATTCTGTGTGATGCCATGGTGTGTGTTTTGGTGTTTGTGTTGCTGGTGCGGTGTGTGGTGTGTGATGTGCAGGGGGTTTGTGGGTCAGGTGTTTGGTGGTGGTGGTGATGGGTGTGATAGGTGCGTGTCTGTGGTGTGCTGCTGTCCTGTCTGTCTCGCTCTGTTGTGTGCTTTCGTCCTCAGTTTGTTATGTTGCAGGGGGTTGTGGTCTGTGAAGGGGCTGGTTTTGTACTTACCTATGTGGGTGTGTCATGATGGTCTGTTGTTTTCAGGTGTGTTGTGGCTGGTGTTCTGGGATATGTTGTTGATTTTTTTGTCCAGGGGGGGGTGTGTTTCCGGGATGTGTACTGTGTTTGGGTATTTGTGCATGGGTTGCTGTGTGGACTTGTTGGCCATGTTGTGTGTGTTTGTTTTCGTCAGCGGATGGTTTCTGTGCATGGACATGGCCGCCAGGGCTTCCGCCGTGTCCATTTTCGTCACTGTTGTTTGCGCTGGCGGGCGGTGTATTTGTGGATTTTCCGCGCTCATGTCGGTACGATCCTAATTTCACGGGCGGTGTCTCGGTCGTCAGGGCGGGCGGTTTTGGCTTGTCGTGCGTCTTTCCGTCCGTGGCGGGCGGATGGACTTAGACTCGGACATGGGCGGGCGGTATTTTCTGTTTATTTTCCGCCTCCGGCGGTTTTCGGTTCGCGGCATCGTAATTGCTCAGTCGGTATTCAGATGGTGTAGGCGGGCGGATTTTCGCCACTGTGGTTGATGGCGGATTTTTATCCACCCGACATCGTAATGGACACCTTAATTTTTAAAAATAATGAAAGCAAAACTTTTAAAAATACCCCCACCCTTATCCCATATAAACCCAACATCTTGCTCATAAAACAATTTTTCAATAAAGCATATCCAATTTATTTAAAAATATAAATATATTTACAAATATATACTATAAAAAAATACACTACATTTACAAAATCGATATTTTTTTATAAGGATATTTTCAAAATCAATATTTTTAACAACGATATTTTAAACAACATACTAAATCGACATTCTTGACATCGATATTACATACCACGATATTATTGACTATCGACATTAAAAACACGATATCATAAGACAACGATATTTTAAACTCGATATTATGTCTACTTACCAGCATTCCAGTTAAACTTAGGGGCCGATTCCGATTCGGGCCGGAAATCTCACCGACCGAGCCGGACCCGGAGTGATTTCCGACCGAATCGGACCCTAGTAGCCCGACCGAACGAGTACGATGCGCACGTATGCTATCGGACTCGATTCGGTCGGACTCCCATTGAAGTCAATGGGAGCCGGTCGTACAACGCGTACGCGGGCTCCCATTGACTCAATGGGTGCGAGGCGAACAAGGGCGCCCCCTACAGCATGTACGCGGCGAAGCAACTCACGCCGTACACGCACAGGTAGGGGGGACCCATGGATCCCCCCTGTGTGCGACTCGCGTGGCTACGCGTACAGGGGGGTCCGACACGGACCCCCAAAGTGCGGCTCCGACTGCTCTTTGGAGCCTGACTGCGCGAGTCGGTCGGACTGCTCGAGGCGCGCATCGTACTTACCCGGCCGGGGAACGTCTCCATTGCGCGGTGCGAGTCGAGTCCGTGCGAGTCGGTCGGAGCGGACGGGTTCTGCGAACGAGTCGGTCGGCGATTTTGCGAGCGCACGCATCGTACTCGCTCGCCCGGACGCACGTACGAATCGGTCGGGAAATAGGGCTCCGAATCGGATCCGGTTAAGCCGAATCCGATTCGGTGCCCTACCGGCCGAGATCGGAATCGACCCCAGAATAGAATATTTGAAAATAAAACAAAAGTAATACAGTGATCCTAAAACTCACAGAAAAAACTATTCACAAGTCATCATCTAACTCTATCAAACACGATACATACTGTAAACAAAGAGTAGTTAAGGGTGTTGACAGCACCAGTAGCCTTTCTCCCAAGTTGGACGAAGCCAAGGTTATAGATAAGATTAGACCTACATGGCAGAAGCCTGGAACCGAGGGATGTGGAGGGGCATATTTGGATTCTGCTTTATATCACTAGCTGAATCAATATTTCTCTATCCATCTGAGCACAAAATTAAACAATCTTTCCAACCCTGCTAGCCACATTAAGAACATTTTTTACATTTATACTATAGACGCATAGCGAGAGTAATAAATTACAGGGTACTTAAAATCCAGTGAATTTTGGCTGGTAATAATGAAATGCTTGTCTTAAGTCAACTGTTACCAGCAGCGACACCCCATCGGCGAATCCTGTGGGACTTGTGGATTTGTATCAATGGACTAAATTTATGAAATCACCAGTTCCATGCAGGATAATGGACTTTACTATTCTAGCTTACCTAGGGAAGGCAATCCCAGGTGGAACCTGCAGACAGGATCTTAGGGGCTGATTACGATGGCGGGCTGACTAGGTCAGCCTGCCATCGTAGCGGTGTTTGGGGCCGCCCGCCAAACATGCGGCGGTCCCACCACTGCGATTAGGATGCACCCACCATACTGGCGGGCGCATCCAGGGCTTTTAACATTGCAGACGGTGCTGCTGGCTGCACCACTGTACGCAATGTTAAAAGTGCTTGCACTGCATTTCCCTGCACTACGTGGCAGGCACCACGCAGTGCCTGCCACTTGGTGCATGGAAATACAGGGGGGTACCATGGGTACCCCCCAGTGCACCCCCCCACAAACAGAGGGGGCCTGCAACGGGCCCCCGAATCCAGCCTCCGCCTGTCTTTTTGCGGTGGGATGATCGCTGCAAAAAGACAGGCGGAAAGGGATTTCGTAATCCCTACGGCGGTGCCTGCAAGGCACCGCCGTAATGCTGCCCTGTGTCCAGGTTCCGCAAGGCGGGCGGAAAAGGACTGCCTTGCGGAACCGCGGCGGACGGACTTTCCATCCGCCGCAGACACATTGGGATTCCCACCGCCATCCTAATTCGGCGGTGGGAATTTGCTGTGTGATGGCGTAAGGACCGCCACCGCAGGCCCGGCGGTGGCGGTCCTTCCACCATCATAATGACCTCCTTAGTTTGCTGGGAGAGAAGAGATAAGAGAGAAGTTTAATTGCTAAGATGAAATGTAAAGAGCAGGTACCTGAAAGCAGGATTTCCTGTAAGCCAACAGGCAATATTTGAATGGTGTTTGACTACAACACTTGCTGACCTTGACAGTTTACTAGGTGATAACCATAAATTCCTAAACGCCAAAACCTTAAAATGCATTAGCCATGCAAAGGAATTCTAGGGCATAGCCCACTATTATTAAGTCTGCCATTTGCTTGCTGAAGCAACTGTTTTTTACACAGACCAGTATAGCTGAAGGCCAGTTCCACTGCACCATATCTCTCAGTAGGACATAGTTCTACACAAGCTGGCATATTGACAGCGAAATCAGCTACCTACAGGAGTGCTATTTAATGCTGTGTGTCTGTATGGATAAAAAATGTGTGTATGCGTGCCCAAATATCAAATAAATAGTTTGTTGCTTCTACTACTGGTGCTCTATAGCCATTCACGGTAGCAATAACCACAATGCACCTATGGATATAGTTGAAGGACTGAATGCCCCTTTACTTCTTGAGTCAGTACTTTGGATTCCCTCTGGTATTGAGTCTTCCATGAACTAATCTTTGCAAATCAGACTGTAGGTCGTGCTGTGCAAAATTTGGTTAATTTCCTTTTGCGTAATTTGGTGAAAATATTGAAAAATTACGCGAAACAGAAATCGGGCATGTTTGTAATTTTTTTATCATGAACTGCATCCTCACATTCAAAATACCTGCCAGTTTGCACTTCGCTTTAAAAAAAAAGAAAAGAAAAAAATCACAAGTGCCTCTTGCGTTCTGCACGTTCCTATTTTTCCAGTTGTTCTTTGGAAGGATTTTTTAATCTGCACAGCCCCAAACTATGCCATGTGGCACAATGGCATAATTTTGCATAAAAACATTCCAGAAGTTATGGAATTATATCAGCGTAATTGAAATTTCGCTCGGGCCTTATGTCAATGTAATACTTATATGAGACTTTCTAAAACTGCGCCATATTACAATAAAATGACTGCTTGGATGAATGCAAAATGGTTATGTTACTTTTGACACCAACCTGCACATTATGACATTACTTGTAACTCATATGCGGGGGGTAATGGAACAGGGCTTTCCTAACCAGGGCCAAATTACAACTGTCTCTCTAATCTATTGAAGCATTGCAAGCAGTGGATGGCCTGTAAAAACTCGATGAGGGGCAGATCTCAGTGCGTGCCGCGAGCCATTTGGCTGTGCCGCACTGAGTCACTTTCAAAGCACAGGGATGCGACATATTTACAACAATATGTTGCATCTCTGTGCTTCCCCCTGCACTGGCGCACAAACTGCTGCCATGCGCCAGCACAGGCACCCTTGCACCATGGTGCAAGGATGTCTGCGTCGTGGGGAGGTTGTTTATGTGTAGGAAGGGTTCCCTTCCTACACATAAACAATCAGAAATGGGGTTTTTCAACTTCTATGTATGCTGCATTAGTACACATAGAACGTGCAAAACATCATTGTTTTACTGATTGTTTACACCTTCCTGTACATAAACAATCACCAGAGGTGATTTCCTCTTTCTATGTGTGCTGCAGGATGCAGTACGCATAGAAAGAGGAAATACAACTAGGAAAAATGAATACATTTCTCCTCGTTGCGCCTCCCTATGCCTAGCATTCAGATGCATTTCCAGAGTTACAATTTCTCATAAATCTGGAAATGTGTCTGGTTCCATGGGTGTTGCGTGGAAACACCCACAGCAACACCCATGGAATGCCCCTTTCACGCAAAATGCTGCGTGCAAAGGGGCCATATTTACAAGAACAGGAAAAGTCACGCAGGGTTGGTTTTTCTGTCCTTGTAAATATGGGGCACTAAAATGCGCCGCCGGTGCGTCACAAAAAGTGACGCACTGGTGGCGCAAGGGACTTGTAAATCTGCCCCTATCAGTTTTACCACATTACTAGTGTGGGCCTTCTTCTCTGCACTCTGTCGTCTTCTTCCTTCCCTGATCCTATACTCTGTAGGTCCATCTACAGCTCAATGCTTATGTCTTACATTAATCCTGCTATTTTCTTTCAGATCACTTAGAGATTTCTAACTGCAGATACATGAAATCACAGGCACATGTGCTTTCCAGAGTCCCAATCCCATCACTGTCAATTTATATGGCAAAGTGTCCCCTGACTATCTGTCTGGAACAGGCCACGTAAGGTCTGTTTCCCAGAAACGAAAGATCAAGGGCGCTTTCTGATGTAAACCAGCCCGTCAATACAGCCAATTCTCGAGTCACTTTTTGGCTGAGCTGACACGAGTTTCTCTTCTCACGTCAAATAGATTGTCATCTGGGAGGAGTAAAAAAAAGAGAAAAGTGCACCTATTTAGCAAAAAGGGAAACATAATGCATTAAATACATTACTGGAAGCTGGGAAACAAAGTCAGCATAACTTCAAAGGCAATTAGCCCTACAATAATTCAATAATGAGACATCGCAGGACTTTTCATCTCACATCTCTGCATATCACTTTCTAGCATTCCGTTGTTGTCAGTTGAATCACAGTACAAAAAAACATGTTTTAAACAAAAAATAAGTTTACTTTGCAAACCTTTGAACAAAAGATTAAAACCATAGATGTCCTTGTAGATAGTCTTGCTTTAATGTTTAAGAGCACAGAATTCCTGTAAGCAAGAGCTAAATTTCAAGCTCTCCAACAATCTGTCTGCAAAGTGTAAATCTTGTGCAATCTCGTTGCTCTGAAGAACTGATTTGTGTGCAACATACTCAGTGTACCTGATCAGAATTTTTCAAAATGATCGTTATAGTCAATTATCTCCTTTTAGGGAACAAACTACAGCACTGGGGTGCTTGGAATGCATCAGGTTTGGATTGCCAACAAATTAAAGAATTAACTTCCAAAAGTTAAAACTCTGGATGAAAAGAAATATATAATGCACTGATCGAGTCACCAAATTTAGCGACCACCGGTTGGCATCCAGGTCCAAAGGGGCTTATTTACAAGCCCCTTGCACCACTTTTGCGTCACTTTTCCCATGTTAAAAGTGACGCAAAAGTGGCGCAAGGGGTTTGTAAATCTGCCCCAAAGTATTTTATTGGTAAAACATGGCCATATAGCCAGCTCTACCGAAGACCAAATGTATGCACAACTGACAAGTACAGCCTCAAGAGCGGCATGGGCCCTAATGTAAAAAAGCAAAACAGGACTTCTAGGGCATGGCTGGGTACTAAAATTCAGTCATAATTGAAGTGCAATGGGTCCCTTCTGACCCTTGGCCCTGGTGCAACTGCACCTGATGCACCAATGTTGGCTACACCCCCGTATACCCAAGCTCATGAACCCAATGTCCCAAGGGAAAGACACGAGAGTAGCAGCACTCTCTGACCCTGGCCCATGCAAAGGACCAGTGCGAGGGACATGAACTGTTCTGCCCTCCCTGAGCCTATGAAAGAAAATGGGCCACATGAACAAGTCACGGTCACAGGAAGTGAGACTGCCTGATGAAAACCAAGCAATTTTTGTTACAACAGATCTGAAGTTGATGTTATAATAATGCAAGTTGATGTGCCTTATCATAATTTATCAGTAAACACAACAGGTGGAGCCTGTAAACCCAGTTGAGACCCGGGTGATTGTAATAACGTACTACAAAGGGGCCAATTCCGATTCGGGCTGGAAAACGTACCGACCAACTCGGTACGGGAAAATAGTCCGACCGACACGTACCGGCGCTGCCTGACCTGCGTAGTACGATGAAATGCATGTGAATCACGACCGACTCGTATGGAACACAAGCCGAACGACCGAACCGCACGGAAACCAGCTATCCGGCCGGGAAACAACGCAAATCGAACCGACCGACACACACCAGGAATGAACCCGACCGAAACGTACCCACGAACTCCGACCCGCGCAGTACGATGCAATGCGTGGAAAACCAGACCGAGTCGCACGGAGCCCAAGCCGTACGACCGCCACGCATACAAAACCCAGCCGAAGCAACCCAATACTCCGCGACAGACGCGTACGCCGCACATGAAACCTAGCAGAAACACAGCGTGAACGACTCGGAGAAGCTCGCACGAGACAACTGCAGCGTCCTACTCGGTCACAAGAACGTCTCCTACATGCCCCAAAACTACAAAGTAAAAAATACAAAAAAAGGGCCAAACAAGCAATTACAAAGCCAATAAATACTGTGGGGGGGAACATGGAACAAAGACACACCCACAACTCCACCCATATAAAGGCCACAAATCCCTACCATGATCCTTTGCAAATTCAACTGACCTGCCAGCACAGAACACCATCAGACAGCAACCACAGACACACTCACAGCTCATTCATCACACAAGCCACACACCATCAGCACCTCAACAAATAGCACCCTCACATACACCCAGCAAAACCTACACTCACACACCCTCACTTGCACACCCACACATACATCAATCACCACCACCACCCATCACCATGCCCCCAAAGAAGAATCCAAAGTTCCTAGACAGTGAATTGGAAGTCCTGGTAGATGAGATCCTCAGGGTAGAGCCCCAGTTGTTTGGTACATTGGTCCAACAGACCCCCATGTCGCAGAAAACCAAGATGTGGGGAGAGGATCGTCGACAGGGTGAACGCACAATCACCATGTTTGCGCACAAAGGAAGACATCCAGAACAGGTGGTATGATGTGCGCAGGAGGGTCAAGGACCTACTCAAGAAGGATTACGCCTTGAGCCAACACACCGGCAGTGGCCCTCCTGCCAAACCAGTATACCTCAGGCCCTGGGAGGAGAAGGTGCAGGCCATCCTACCACCAGTGAGCGTATATGGACTATCAAACATCCCAGAGCCTGGTAAGTACACAACAAATATACACAATATTGTGTGACAATACACACACATCACTGTCAAGGGGATAGTCAAACCATGCAACCTTAGCAAATCCACAGCAACCAAAAGATAATCATACCAAGATGTGTATGTTAGTTAGATAAACACAATACATGCCATCTCATAGTGATATGTAACTGTGTCATGACATGTACAAACCCAACAACAAAGAGAGCCACGCAGTGGCACAAATCTAACCAACAAACACAGTCAGATATGTAGACAACAGGGTGTGGGAGCACACCGCTGACCTCTCAGGCAAGGTTCGCCTCTAGCATTCTGGTAAATGCAGTCTCTTGTAGCTCGCTCCGATATTTTCGAGTGTTTCACCAAGGTTGGCGCAGATAGTGCTGATCTCTAGACACGTGTTTCTGGTTTATTAACCGTCATCAGTAGAGAATACAGTATTGTATTTTGGGGTTTGCTGAGTAGGCTGCCAAACATTATATCAGGTCCGGTACCTCTCACTGGCGCGAAGGTGCTTCATCCACGAGCTTGTCATCTCAATGACTCACGGGAGTATTTTAAATAGACAACAGGATGTGGGAGCACACCGCTGACCTCTCAGGCAAGGTTCGCCCCTAGCATTCTGGTAAATGCAATCTCTTGTAGCTCGCTCCGATATTTTCGAGAGTTTCACCAAGGTTGGCGCAGATAGTGCTGATCTCTAGACACGTGTTTCTGGTTTATTAACCGTCATCAGTAGAGAATACAGTCTTGTATTTTGGGGTTTGCTGAGTAGGCTGCCAAACATTATATCAGGTCCGGTACCTCTCACTGGCGCGCAGGTGCTTCATCCACGAGCTCGTCAGCTCAATGACTCACAGGAGTACTTTAAATAGACAACAGGATGTGGGAGCACACCGCTGACCTCTCAGGTAAGGTTCGCCCCTAGCATTCTGGTAAATGCAGTCTCTTGTAGCTCGCTCCGATATTTTCGAGTGTTTCACCAAGGTTGGCGCAGATAGTGCTGATCTCTAGACACGTGTTTCTGGTTTATTAACCGTCATCAGTAGAGAATACAGTCTTGTATTTTGGGGTTTGCTGAGTAGGCTGCCAAACATTATATCAGGTCCGGTACCTCTCACTGGCGCGCAGGTGCTTCATCCACGAGCTCGTCAGCTCAATGACTCACAGGAGTACTTTAAATAGACAACAGGATGTGGGAGCACACCGCTGACCTCTCAGCTAAGGTTCGCCCCTAGCATTCTGGTAAATGCAGTCTCTTGTAGCTCGCTCCGATATTTTCGAGGGTTTCACCAAGGTTGGAGCAGATAGTGCTGATCTCTAGACACGTGTTTCTGGTTTATTAACAGTCATCAGTAGAGAATACAGTCTTGTATTTTGGGGTTTGCTGAGTAGGCTGCCAAACATTATATCAGGTCTGGTACCTCTCACTGACGCGCAGGTGCTTCATCCACGAGCTCGTCAGCTCAATGACTCACGGGAGTACTTTAAATAGACAACAGGATGTGGGAGCACACCGCTGACCTCTCAGGCAAGGTTCTCCCCTAGCATTCTGATAAATGCAGTCTCTTGTAGCTCGCTCCGATATTTTCGAGTGTTTCACCAAGGTTGGCGCAGATAGTGCTGATCTCTAGACACGTGTTTCTGGTTTATTAACCGTCATCAGTAGAGAATACACTCTTGTATTTTGGGGTTTGCTGAGTAGGCTGCCAAACATTATATCAGGTCCGGTACCTCTCACTGGCGCGCAGGTGCTTCATCCACGAGCTCGTCAGCTCAATGACTCATGGGAGTACTTTAAATAGACAACAGGATGTGGCAGCACACCGCTGACCTCTCAGGCAAGGTTCGCCCCTAGCATTCTGGTAAATGCAGTCTCTTGTAGCTCGCTCCGATATTTTCGAGTGTTTCACCAAGGTTGGTGCAGATAGTGCTGATCTCTAGAAACGTGTTTCTGGTTTATTAACCGTCATCAGTAGAGAATACAGTCTTGTATTTTGGGGTTTGCTGAGTAGGCTGCCAAACATTATATCAGGTCCGGTACCTCTCACTGGCGCGCAGGTGCTTCATCCACGAGCTCGTCAGCTCAATGACTCACGGGAGTACTTTAAATAGACAACAGGATGTGGGAGCACACCGCTGACCTCTCAGGCAAGGTTCGCCCCTAGCATTCTGGTAAATGCAGTCTCTTGTAGCTCGCTCCGATATTTTCGAGTGTTTCACCAAGGTTGGCGCAGATAGTGCTGATCTCTAGACACGTGTTTCTGGTTTATTAACCGTCATCAGTAGAGAATACAGTCTTGTATTTTGGGGTTTGCTGAGTAGGCTGCCAAACATTATATCAGGTCCGGTACCTCTCACTGGCACGCAGGTGCTTCATCCACGGGCTCGTCAGCTCAATGACTCACGGGAGTACTTTAAATAGACAACAGGATGTGGGAGCACACCGCTGACCTCTCAGGCAAGGTTCGCCCCTAGCATTCTGGTAAATGCAGTCTCTTGTAGCTCGCTCCGATATTTTCGAGTGTTTCACCAAGGTTGGCGCAGATAGTGCTGATCTCTAGACACGTGTTTCTGGTTTATTAACCGTCATCAGTAGAGAATACAGTCTTGTATTTTGGAGTTTGCTGAGTAGGCTGCCAAACATTATATCAGGTCCGGTACCTCTCACTGGCGCGCAGGTGCTTCATCCACGAGCTCGTCAGCTCAATGACTCACAGGAGTACTTTAAATAGACAACCGGATGTGGGAGCACACCGCTGACCTCTCAGGCAAGGTTCGCCCCTAGCATTCAGGTAAATGCAGTCTCTTGTAGCTCGCTCCGATATTTTCGAGTGTTTCACCAAGGTTGGCGCAGATAGTGCTGATCTCTAGACACGTGTTTCTGGTTTATTAACCGTCATCAGTAGAGAATACAGTCTTGTATTTTGGGGTTTGCTGAGTAGGCTGCCAAACATTATATCAGGTCCGGTACCTCTCACTGGCGCGCAGGTGCTTCATCCACGAGCTCGTCAGCTCAATGACTCACGGGAGTACTTTAAATAGACAACAGGATGTGGGAGCACACCGCTGACCTCGCAGGCAAGGTTCGCCCCTAGCATTCTGGTAAATGCAGTCTCTTGTAGCTCGCTCCGATATTTTCGAGTGTTTCACCAAGGTTGGCGCAGATAGTGCTGATCTCTAGACACGTGTTTCTGGTTTATTAACCGTCATCAGTAGAGAATACAGTCTTGTATTTTGGGGTTTGCTGAGTAGGCTGCCAAACATTATATCAGGTCCGGTACCTCTCACTGGCGCGCAGGTGCTTCATCCATGAGCTCGTCAGCTCAATGACTCACGGGAGTACTTTAAATAGACAACAGGAGGTGGGAGCACACTGCTGACCTCTCAGGCAAGGTTCGCCCCTAGCATTCTGGTAAATGCAGTCTGTTGTAGCTCGCTCCGATATTTTCGAGTGTTTCACCAAGGTTGGCGCAGATAGTGCTGATCTCTAGACACGTGTTTCTGGTTTATTAACCGTCATCAGTAGAGAATACAGTCTTGTATTTTGGGGTTTGCTGAGTAGGCTGCCAAACATTATATCAGGTCCGGTACCTCTCACTGGCACGCAGGTGCTTCATCCAGGAGCTCGTCAGCTCAATGACTCACGGGAGTACTTTAAATAGACAACAGGATGTGGGAGCACACCGCTGACCTCTCAGGCAAGGTTCGACCCTAGCATTCTGTTAAATGCAGTCTCTTGTAGCTCGCTCCGATATTTTCGAGTGTTTCACCAAGGTTGGCGCAGATAGTGCTGATCTCTAGACACGTGTTTCTGGTTTATTAACCGTCATCAGTAGAGAATACAGTCTTGTATTTTGGGGTTTGCTGAGTAGGCTGCCAAACATTATATCAGGTCCGGTACCTCTCACTGGCACGCAGGTGCTTCATCCACGGGCTCGTCAGCTCAATGACTCACGGGAGTACTTTAAATAGACAACAGGATGTGGGAGCACACCGCTGACCTCTCAGGCAAGGTTCGCCCCTAGCATTCTGGTAAATGCAGTCTCTTGTAGCTCGCTCCGATATTTTCGAGTGTTTCACCAAGGTTGGCGCAGATAGTGCTGATCTCTAGACACGTGTTTCTGGTTTATTAACCGTCATCAGTAGAGAATACAGTCTTGTATTTTGGAGTTTGCTGAGTAGGCTGCCAAACATTATATCAGGTCCGGTACCTCTCACTGGCGCGCAGGTGCTTCATCCACGAGCTCGTCAGCTCAATGACTCACAGGAGTACTTTAAATAGACAACCGGATGCGGGAGCACACCGCTGACCTCTCAGGCAAGGTTCGCCCCTAGCATTCAGGTAAATGCAGTCTCTTGTAGCTCGCTCCGATATTTTCGAGTGTTTCACCAAGGTTGGCGCAGATAGTGCTGATCTCTAGACACGTGTTTCTGGTTTATTAACCGTCATCAGTAGAGAATACAGTCTTGTATTTTGGGGTTTGCTGAGTAGGCTGCCAAACATTATATCAGGTCCGGTACCTCTCACTGGCGCGCAGGTGCTTCATCCACGAGCTCGTCAGCTCAATGACTCACGGGAGTACTTTAAATAGACAACAGGATGTGGGAGCACACCGCTGACCTCTCAGGCAAGGTTCGCCCCTAGCATTCTGGTAAATGCAGTCTCTTGTAGCTCGCTCCGATATTTTAGAGTGTTTCACCAAGGTTGGCGCAGATAGTGCTGATCTCTAGACACGTGTTTCTGGTTTATTAACCGTCATCAGTAGAGAATACAGTCTTGTATTTTGGGGTTTGCTGAGTAGGCTGCCAAACATTATATCAGGTCCGGTACCTCTCACTGGCGCGCAGGTGCTTCATCCATGAGCTCGTCAGCTCAATGACTCACGGGAGTACTTTAAATAGACAACAGGATGTGGGAGCACACTGCTGACCTCTCAGGCAAGGTTCGCCCCTAGCATTCTGGTAAATGCAGTCTGTTGTAGCTCGCTCCGATATTTTCGAGTGTTTCACCAAGGTTGGCGCAGATAGTGCTGATCTCTAGACACGTGTTTCTGGTTTATTAACCGTCATCAGTAGAGAATACAGTCTTGTATTTTGGGGTTTGCTGAGTAGGCTGCCAAACATTATATCAGGTCCGGTACCTCTCACTGGCGCGCAGGTGCTTCATCCAGGAGCTCGTCAGCTCAATGACTCACGGGAGTACTTTAAATAGACAACAGGATGTGGGAGCACACCGCTGACCTCTCAGGCAAGGTTCGACCCTAGCATTCTGTTAAATGCAGTCTCTTGTAGCTCGATCCGATATTTTCGAGTGTTTCACCAAGGTTGGCGCAGATAGTGCTGATCTCTAGACACGTGTTTCTGGTTTATTAACCGTCATCAGTAGAGAACACAGTCTTGTATTTTGGGGTTTGCTGAGTAGGCTGCCAAACATTATATCAGGTCCGGTACCTCTCACTGGCGCGCAGGTGCTTCATCCACGAGCTCGTCAGCTCAATGACTCACGGAAGTACTTTAAATAGACAACAGGATGTGGGAGCACACCGCTGACCTCTCAGGCAAGGTTTGACCCTAGCATTCTGGTAAATGCAGTCTCTTGTAGCTCGCTCCGATATTTTCGAGTGTTTCACCAAGGTTGGCGCAGATAGTGCTGATCTCTAGATAAGTGTTTCTGGTTTATTAACCGTCATCAGTAGAGAATACAGTCTTGTATTTTGGGGTTTGCTGAGTAGGCTACCAAACATTATGTCAGGTCCGGTACCTCTCACTGGCGCGCAGGTGCTTCATCCACGAGCTCGTCAGCTCAATGACTCACAGGAGTACTTTAAATAGACAACAGGATGTGGGAGCACACCGCTGACCTCTCAGGCAAGGTTTGCCCCTAGCATTGTGGTAAATGCAGTCTCTTGTAGCTCGCTCCGATATTTTCGAGTGTTTCACCAAGGTTGGCGCAGATAGTGCTGATCTCTAGACACGTGTTTCTGGTTTATTAACCGTCATCAGTAGAGAATACAGTCTTGTATTTTGGGGTTTGCTGAGTAGGCTGCCAAACATTATATCAGGTCCGGTACCTCTCACTGGCGCGCAGGTGCTTCATCCACGAGCTCGTCAGCTCAATGACTCACGGGAGTACTTTAAATAGACAACAGGATGTGGGAGCACACCGCTGACCTCTCAGGCAAGGTTCGCCCCTAACATTCTGGTAAATGCAGTCTCTTGTAGCTCGCTCCGATATTTTCGAGTGTTTCACCAAGGTTGGCGCAGATAGTGCTGATCTCTAGACACGTGTTTCTGGTTTATTAACCGTCATCAGTAGAGAATACAGTCTTGTATTTTGGGGTTTGCTGAGTAGGCTGCCAAACATTATATCAGGTCCGGTACCTCTCACTGGCGCGCAGGTGCTTCATCAACGAGCTCGTCAGCTCAATGACTCACGGGATTACTTTAAATAGACAACAGGATGTGGCAGCACACCGCTGACCTCTCAGGCAAGGTTCGCCCCTCGCATTCTGGTAAATGCAGTCTCTTGTAGCTCGCTCCGATATTTTCGAGTGTTTCACCAAGGTTGGCGCAGATAGTGCTGATCTCTAGACACGTGTTTCTGGTTTATTAACTGTCATTTGTAGAGAATACAGTCTTTTATTTTGGGGTTTGCTGAGTAGGCTGCCAAACATTATATCAGGTCCGGTACCTCTCACTGGCGCGCAGGTGCTTCATCCATGAGCTCGTCAGCTCAATGACTCACGGGAGTACTTTAAATAGACAACAGGATGTGGGAGCACACTGCTGACCTCTCAGGCAAGGTTCGCCCCTAGCATTCTGGTAAATGCAGTCTCTTGTAGCTCGCTCCGATATTTTCGAGTGTTTCACCAAGGTTGGCGCAGATAGTGCTGATCTCTAGACACGTGTTTCTGGTTTATTAACCGTCATCAGTAGAGAATACAGTCTTGTATTTTGGGGTTTGCTGAGTAGGCTGCCAAACATTATATCAGGTCCGGTACCTCTCACTGGCGCGCAGGTGCTTTATCCACGAGCTCGTCAGCTCAATGACTCACGGGAGTATTTTAAATAGACAACAGGATGTGGGAGCACACCGCTGACCTCTCAGGCATGGTTCGCCCCTAGCATTCTGGTAAATGCAGTCTCTTGTAGCTCACTCCGATATTTTCGAGTGTTTCACCAAGGATGGCGCAGATAGTGCTGATCTCTAGACACGTGTTTCTGGTTTATTAACCGTCATCAGTAGAGAATACAGTCTTGTATTTTGGGGTTTGCTGAGTAGGCTGCCAAACATTATATCAGGTCCGGTACCTCTCACTGGCACGCAGGTGCTTCATCCACGAGCTCGTCAGCTCAATGACTCACAGGAGTACTTTAAATAGACAACAGGATGTGGGAGCACACCGCTGACCTCTCAGGCAAGGTTCGCCCCTAGCATTCTGGTAAATGCAGTCTCTTGTAGCTCGCTCCGATATTTTCGAGTGTTTCACCAAGGTTGGCGCAGATAGTGCTGATCTCTAGACACGTGTTTCTGGTTTATTAACCGTCATCAGTAGAGAATACAGTCTTATATTTTGGGGTTTGCTGAGTAGGCTGCCAAACATTATATCAGGTCCGGTACCTCTCACTGGCGTGCAGGTGCTTCATCCACGAGCTCGTCAGCTCAATGACTCACGGGAGTACTTTAAATAGACAACAGGATGTGGGAGCACACCGCTGACCTCTCAGGCAAGGTTCGCCCCTAGCATTCTGGTAAATGCAGTCTCTTGTAGCTCGCTCCGATATTTTCGAGTGTTTCACCAAGGTTGGCGCAGATAGTGCTGATCTCTAGACACGTGTTTCTGGTTTATTAACCATCATCAGTAGAGAATACAGTCTTGTATTTTGGGGTTTGCTGAGTAGGCTGCCAAACATTATATCAGGTCCGGTACCTCTCACTGGCGCGCAGGTGCTTCATCCACGATCTCGTCAGCTCAATGACTCACGGGAGTACTTTAATTAGACAACTGGATGTGGGAGCACACCGCTGACCTCTCAGGCAAGGTTTGCCCCTAGCATTCTGGTAAATGCAGTCTCTTGTAGCTCGCTCCGATATTTTCGAGTGTTTCACCAAGGTTGGCGCAGATAGTGCTGATCTCTAGACACGTGTTTCTGGTTTATTAACCGTCATCAGTAGAGAATACAGTCTTGTATTTTGGGGTTTGCTGAGTAGGCTGCCAAACATTATATCAGGTCCGGTACCTCTCACTGGCGCGCAGGTGCTTCATCCACGAGCTCGTCAGCTCAATGACTCATGGGAGTACTTTAAATAGACAACAGGATGTGGGAGCACACCGCTGACCTCTCAGGCAAGGTTCGCCCCTAGCATTCTGGTAAATGCAGTCTCTTGTAGCTCGCTCCGATATTTTCGAGTGTTTCACCAAGGTTGGCGCAGATAGTGCTGATCTCTAGACACGTGTTTCTGGTTTATTAACCGTCATCAGTAGAGAATACAGTCTTGTATTTTGGGGTTTGCTGAGTAGGCTGCCAAACATTATATCAGGTCCGGTACCTCTCACTGGCACGCAGGTGCTTCATCCACGAGCTCGTCAGCTCAATGACTCACGGGAGTACTTTAAATAGACAACAGGATGTGGGAGCACACCGCTGACCTCTCAGGCAAGGTTCGCCCCTAGCATTCTGGTAAATGCAGTCTCTTGTAGCTCGCTCCGATATTTTCGAGTGTTTCACCAAGGTTGGCGCAGATAGTGCTGATCTCTAGACACGTGTTTCTGGTTTATTAACCGTCATCAGTAGAGAATACAGTCTTGTATTTTGGGGTTTGCTGAGTAGGCTGCCAAACATTATATCAGGTCCGGTACCTCTCACTGGCGCGCAGGTGCTTCATCCACGAGCTCGTCAGCTCAATGACTCACGGGAGTACTTTAAATAGGCAACAGGATGTGGGAGCATACCGCTGACCTCTCAGGCAAGGTTCGCCCCAAGCATTCTGGTAAATGCAGTCTCTTGTAGCTCGCTCCGATATTTTCGAGTGTTTCACCAAGGTTGGCACAGATAGTGCTGATCTCTAGACTCGTGTTTCTGGTTTATTAACCGTCATCAGTAGAGAATACAGTCTTGTATTTTGGGGTTTGCCGAGTAGGCTGCCATACATTATATCAGGTCCGGTACCTCTCACTGGCGCGCAGGTGTAGCCACCACTAGAACACCACCTCACAGGGAAGCTCACTGAAAGGAAGGAATTCTGTGTATGCTGGTGAAGTCAGTGTAGCCAATAGCATGATTGGAGTTGTAGTCACAGATATTGCTCACCCTCACAATTGGCCCATCTACACCACTCTGAACCATGCTCACATCAAAGGGAGTGGAAAAGAACTGACAAGATGGCTGACACTGGGTACTGCTGTGGGGAGCACAAGGCCCTGCTGGGAATTGTGCACCAACCAACAGCAGGACACCACTGTCTGACATCCTGAAAGCAAACTTGCACTCCCGGCAATGGAAGCACGTTCCATGGTGGGATATCTGGCTGGGTGGGAAGGAGGACTGACTGCACTGACCATAGTTACCAGCAGCTGTTCTCACACACACCCTTAACACAAACTCCACACAACTCACCTGGGAGAATGCATTGCCTCACACTCTAATTAAATATCCCACAAAGAACCACCACCCTGGGTTATGCTGTGTGAAGCACAGGGACACTTCGGGGACTTGTAGACAAACTAATGCCAGGGCAACACTGTCAGCCATCCTGTCAGCACAGGCACACTACCCCACAGGGAATCAGAGTCAAAAGGAAGGAAGTATGGGCATGCTGGGAAGGGGGGTGTAGGCAACAGCAAAATGGGAGTGGTAGTCACAGCTCAACATCCCCCACCCACATGGCCTAGCAAGCTCACACTGAAGCATGCACACCTCACAGGGAGTGGAAAAGAACTGACAAGATGGCTGACACTGGGTACTGCTGTGGGGAGCACAAGGCCCTGCTGGGAACTGTGCACCAACAAACAACACGACCACACTGTCAGCCATCTTGCCATTGCTGTCACACTCACATACAGTGAAGTCCACTCAAAAGGAAGGAAGTATGGGCATGCTGGGAAGGGGGGTGTAGGCAATAGCATGATGGGAGTGGTAGTCACAGATATTGCACACCCTCACAATTGGCCCATCAACACCACTCTGAACCATGCTCACATCACAGGGAGTGGAAAACAACTGGCAAGATGGCTGACACTGGGCACTGCTGTGGGGAGCACAAGACCCTGCTGGGAACTGTGCACCAACAAACAACAGGCCCACACTGTCAGCCATCTTGCCATTGCTGTCACACTCACATACAGTGAAGTCCACTCAAAAGGAAGGAAGTATGGGCATGCTGGGAAGGGGGGTGTAGGCAATAGCATGATGGGAGTGGTAGTCACAGATATTGCTCACCCTCACAATTGGCCCATCAACACCACTCTGAACCATGCTCACATCAAAGGGAGTGGAAAAGAACTGACAAGATGGCTGACACTGGGTACTGCTGTGGGGAGCACAAGGCCCTGCTGGGAACTGTGCACCAACCAACAGCAGGGCACCACTGTCTGACATCCTGAAAGACAACTTGCACTCCCTGCAATATAAGCACGTTCGATGGTGGGATATCTGGCTGGGTGGGAAGGAGGACTGACAGCTCTGACCAAATTTACAAGCAGCTTTTCACACACACCCCCTTAACACAAACTCCACACAACTCACCTGGGAGAATGCATTGCCTCACACTCTAATTAAATATCCCACAAAGAATCACAACCCTGGGTTATGCTGTGTGAAGCACAGGGACACACATGGGACTTGTAGCCAAACAAACGCCAGGACAACACTGTCAGCCATCCTTACAGCACAGGCACACTACCCCACAGGGAAGCAGAGTCAAAAGGAAGGAAGTATGGGCATGCTGGGAAGGGGGGTGTAGGCAATAGCATGATGGGAGTGGTAGTCACAGATATTGCTCAACCTCACAATTGGCCCATCAACACCACTCTGAACCATGCTCACATCAAAGGGAGTGGAAAAGAACTGACAAGATGGCTGACACTGGGTACTGCTGTGGGGAGCACAAGGCCCTGCTGGGAACTGTGCACCAACCAACAGCAGGACACCACTGTCTGACATCCTGAAAGACAACTTGCACTCCCTGCAATAGAAGCAGATCCATAGTGGGATATCTGGCTGGGTGGGAAGGAGGACTGACAGCTCTGACCAAATTTACAAGCAGCTTTTCACACACACCCCCTTAACACAAACTCCACACAACTCACCTGGGAGAATGCAATGCCTCACACTCTAATTAAATATCCCACAAAGAACCACAACCCTGGGTTATGCTGTGTGAAGCACAGGGACACACATGGGACTTGTAGCCAAACAAACGCCAGGACAACAGTGTCAGCCATCCTTACAGCACAGGCACACTACCCCACAGGGAAGCAGAGTCAAAAGGAAGGAAGTATGGGCATGCTGGGAAGGGGGGTGTAGGCAACAGCTTGATGGGAGTGGTAGTCACAGCTCAACATCCCCCACCCACATGGCCCAGCAAGCTCACACTGAAGCATGCACACCTCACAGGGAGTGAAAAGCCACTTCAAAGATGTCTGACAATGGTGCTCTGTTGTGGGGAGCACAAGGCCATGCTGGGAACTGGGCACCAACAAACAACAGGACACCACTGACTGACATCCTGAGAGTCAACCTGAACCCACTGCAAGGGTGGCATGCTTCATGGTGGGATAACTGGGCTGGGGGGAGAAGGAGGGCCCGATGTCCACCAAATACAACCAATGCTGTCCATGTACACACCTCAACATTCACATTGAAATGCTTCAAGTTTGCAGGACAATGTGCTACACCAATATCAACCTCTGACTGTGACAACTTAGGACAATGCAATGTACAGGCCCGCATCCAGCGGTACAGTCACAACTGTCAGGTGTGTGAACCATTGATGCCTGCAGAAACATAACATACAGTGTGTGTGTCTCCCAAAAACAGGTGATGATGGGGACACAGCAGCAGACGATGAGGAGTCCCTGTCCCAGGCTCCGGGGGACATTGAGCTCACTGGTGTAGAACAGCCTCTGCCCTCCTCGGATGGCGAAGACCTACCTGGCCCCTCCGGTGTGAGTCATCATGCAGCACCAGCAGGACCACCATCTGCACCCCCTGCACCCACCCCTCCAACAACTGCCAACACACAGACCCCCCCGCCGACATGGACAGACCAAGGACCACCAATGACAACAGCACACGGACCCCGGCCCAACGTGGAGCAATGGACAACAACCCCAGTAACAACACCCAAGGGGGCCTAGGGTTAACTGTGTGTGCCACCGCAGGTCCCGCACGTGTCGCCAGGGGTGGTGGGAGGGGTGGTAGACATAGGTCGCTGTTTGCAGAGGGGTCTGGACTGCATGATGACCCACAACTAGTACGCATTGCTGATGCGTACCAGAATAGCACTGGAGAGGTCAGCCAGGTAGTGGGGATCCTCAAGGACATTCAACAGCAGCAGGCTGCCCATCATGCCCGCTTGGACTCACACATGTCCCGTCTGGAGACACACATGTCCCGTGTGGAGACACACATGTCTGGCATGGAGTCCAAGTGGGACACATTGCAAGAACTGACAGCGGTGCATAGGGACATATTGACATGCCTCCGCCAGATTAGCACCAACATGGCCACACCTCCCTGTGTGCCCACAACATCTGGTGCTGCAACAACTGCAACTGCCACAGGGAGGGAGGATGACTCTGGCGGAGAGTCCCCTGCACCGCAGCAGCCTGCACGTGAGGGTCCCCCCAAAGAAGAGGGGTCATCCGAGGAAGTACAACTGAGAGGCCGATGGCCATGTACATCCCCCAGGAACCCAACACCTGTTCTGGAAATTCACCTTTGTGTGCAAACTGTTCACCCTGTCGAATGTAACCCAACTCCCCCACATGACATGGGGAGTTTAAGTTGGCCCAATGTATCAGATGACTGTTGACTTTACTCAGGACATTTCTGCTACCAAGACTTCCAACTCATCTGGGAACTTTGGATTCCAATCCCAATGTACAGCACCCACCATCCTGTGCACTATACTCACACATGTATGTAAATAAACTCACTAATACACCATACTTGCCTCTGTTATGATACCAAAGTGGTTTCTGTCATGGAGATGATGATCTGCTAAATGACACTGTGCATGCTAACTGCTACAGCAAGTACAACACCGTCATGTGAGTCATGGCGATGTGACACATATGAGGGAGACACACCACTAGGGCTACACAACACATACACACCAGGGCCATCTGACTCATCGCCTACACCGATGTTGCCAGGAAATACAGTGCAATGCACAGACACCACACCTATTCACAGTCTGTGTTAAGTACCCCACTGGTGCAGTAAGCAAATGTCAGTCAGATGTGTGACCACAGGCAACGCACATCCCAAAGTGAAGCACAGGTTTATTACACATTTGCAACATGTTGTTACCACTACAGATGCAAGGTAATCCCACGTGGCAGTGGCCACACAGTCAACAAGTGTAGAAGAAAGAAAGTCCAGGGGTGTGTGGCACATCACCTGTAGGGAAACGACAGCTTGCACCCTGGAAGTTGAATCACGGTGTCGGGGGATCACAGTTGACCAAACAACTCTGAAAGTACCCTGTGAAGGACAGAAATGTCACACAGTCAAAAGCACTGAAGAACAGGACAGAACTGCAATACTCATGCCCAATACATGTCACAAGATACCTACACAAAACCAAGTTAGCATGTCAACACTGTTGGGGAGTACAGACTACCTGTATGGACACATCGCTGCACGCATACAGTCAAGTAGCACATGGCCACACTCAAACAGCACCAGAGCACCACCAACACATATCACACAAACTCACATCATTGACATGACATCTCTGGATACTCACATTCAGCTAAAGAAGTTGGTGATGAGCTGTGTGCGGACATCACCCTCATCATCATCACCATCACTGGCATCGTGGCCCAGGCCAGGATCCTCCACAGGTGGTGGATGTTGGTCATCGTCATCCAGGATGAGAGGCAACTCCTTCCGCACTGCCATGTTGTGTAGCATGCAGCAGACGATGACAATCTTGCACACCTTTGCTGGGGCATATGGGAGGGCCCCTCCTGTCTTGTCCAGGCAGCGAAAGCGGCTCTTCAGGAGACCAAATGTCCGCTCGATCACTCTCCTGGTCCAACCATGTGCCTCATTGTAGCATATCTGGGCTGGTGTCACAGGGTTCCCGAGGGGCGTCAGCAACCACTGCATGTTGGGGTATCCAGAGTCACCTACACACAGACAATTACACATTAGCTGAGTTGGAAAAGAGGGTGGAATACTACATTGCAGAACACACACAATGGTACAAAGTCAGTACACACCGACAAGCCAGGCACGCTGGTTCTGCATCTGTGACATCATCCTCGGGATGCGACTACTCCTCATCACGTAGGCATCGTGTGCAGAACCGGGGAAACGGGCACACACGTGTGAGATGCTCATATCTGCAAGACATACCACCAGAGCATTGACCGATTGGTAATGTTTACTGTTCCGGTATGCCTGCTCATGTGCCTGTGGTGGTACCAAAGCCACATGTGTCCCATCAATGGAGCCAATGACATGCAGCATCCTCCCCAGGGCATAGAAGTCACTCTTGACGTCAGTGAGTTGTTGACGTTTAGGGAAATAGATGTACTGGTTCAGGTATCTCAACATAGCCTCCAAAACATCGCGTAGCACACGGCTGAACATGGTCTGTGACATCCCACCAGCAGACGCCACAGTGTGTTGAAAGGTACTGGTGGCAAAGAAGTGTAGGGCTGCCATCACCTTCACCTTGGGGGTCAGCGCTGTGGGATATGTCCGGCCAGGTTGCAAATGTGGGGCCAAACGCACTGTCAATTCCTCAATCAGCGGCCTGGTGAAGCGGTAACGTCGGATGCAGTACCGTTCAACCATGGTTGCAAGGTCAGGGAATGGTCTATGGACAGCTGGTGCCCTGCAGTGCATAGGTGAAGAAAGAAAGATTGTCAGTCACCCCACATATGTGGCATAGACCATACTCAATATCACATGATACATCATTACGAGACACAAGTACATGATGTGTGTGCCGTTCTGTAAGGACATGTATGGCACCTACATGGCCAACATCTAACATCACAGTTCAACATGTGTTGTCAACAAGTTCCAGGTTGTGCTATGGGATATCATTAGGCTGTGTCACAGTACACATGTACTGCTGTCACGTTCCAAACACACACCACAGTGACATGTGAGGACAGATGTGCCCCAGGCATCACAGCTCATTGACAGGTAGATTCCCATGGACCCTGTATTGCCACATGGACACTGGCATGACATGGCATATCATGAATACACCACAGCAAAACAACCATGACCCCCACAGGTAGTGGTCCCTGTTGCCTCTGCAGGACAGACATGGACGTCTGTGACACACACACGCACAACATCAAAGTCCATGCACAAACAACGTGGATGTGGAGACTGTCTCCCATTGTGCACATGGAATCAGAGACATTGTAAACACAACATGCACACAGACTATGGAGGGCCATCACTATTGTGGCAATGGGTCACCCTGTGACGTACATACCATCCCACATGGGACTCAGGGGGTATGTGACATGACATACACATACACAACCTGGAAATGTGACCATGCCACATGCTCTGAAATGAACAGTTGCACATCACAGTGGTCATGTGCACAACACACCAAGGATTCTGTCCCCATGAACACGTGCACATCCTGGGAGTGGCTGCCCCCAAGTGCCACCCAAACAACCACATGTTGACACCCATACACAGAAAAGGTAATGCAGCCTTACATGTCTTAGGATACAGTGTGGACAGGCTGTGGTGTTGTAGGTGTGCCCCTGAGTCCCTGGAAAGTAAATGTGGCTGGCATACGTTCACCTGTGACAGGCATGGTGACATATGCGAGTGACTTGTACAGGGACGCGTTGTACAGCAATGGACCGATCGGTGCGCACGCATTGGCCATTGCACATGATGTGAGCGGGTACGCGTTGCACAGCAATGGACCGATCGGTGCGCACGCATTGGCCATTGCATATGATGTGAGTGGGTACGCGTTGTACAGCAATGGACCGATCGGTGCGCACGCATTGGCCATTGCACATGATGTGGCCCGAAATACGCGTTGTACAGCAATGGACCGATCGGTGCGCACGCATTGGCCATTGCATATGATGTGAGTGGGTACGCGTTGTACAGCAATGGACCGATCCGTGCACACGCATTGGCCATTGCATATGATGTGAGCGGGTACGCGTTGTTTTTCAAAATACGCGTTGTACAGCAATGGACCGATCGGTGCGCACGCATTGGCTGTGGCCTGGCATGGCAACGGACGCGTTTTCGAACCTTCAACGAGTCCGATGCTGTGAATTCAGTTGGCCACCCACAACAATGTTGAAAATTCATGGGTCCCATGAAGTTGAACTTTTGAAGGATGCTGTGGGCGTGTGTAAGTGGTGCAATTCCATGGATTGGCCAGATTCAGAAGATGCAAATGACTTGGACCTATCACTATGGACACATGGGACAGTATCTGCCTCAGCAGCACACATATAATGCTGGCTGTTCCCCTGAGAGCTCACTTGCCTGCACTACATGCTCCGGGACGTCATCTGCCAACACCACTGCTGCTGTCTCTGCATCCTCTGGATCCTGCAATGGCACGTACTGTGGAGAGAGCCCCAGCCTTCAGCACTGAGGAGAACCAGGCCCTGCTGGACAGCCTCCTTCCACAGTACAGCAAGCTGTATGGGAAACCAGGGGAGCAGGTGAGTGTGCTGTCCACTGCCTTACTAAATGTGCATGTTGTCTGACTAGCAAGACTTACAGTGTGCACGCCACTGGCTAGCATGCTCACTGAGTAGTTGTCACCCCCCATAGTGTGTAGTTACATGCACTGAACAGGTATAGTGCAGTAACAGTGAATTCCAACAAGGTTTTACTTCCCAGCCAATGATACCATGTAGTAACTGCTGGCAAACTGTACATAGCCATCGTTGCACTGCCTGTGTACATCATGTGCCCCTGTGATTGAGACATGTATATCCAAATGTGTGATGCACGGATATGTTGCATGTGTAGTAATGGCCTTTACACTTTGTCATCCTCACAGGTTGATGCCCACCAGAAGCAGGAAATCTGGCTGACCATCGCCCGGGCAGTAAGATCCGTGGGGGTCTACAAGCGCCGGATCCGCAACTGCCAGAAGAGGTGGCAGGACCTTCGGGGCTGGACCCGGAGGATCGCAAGGGTCCAGCTAAAGCTGTTGCCTCCTCGCAGGAGGGGCGGACACCGGACCCTGACCCCCCACATGCTCAGGATCCTGGCGGTGGTCTTCCCTGACCTGGATGGGCAGCTGAAGGCCAGACAGCAGCAAGAAGGGGGTGAGTCCATGACTGCACTGTGAACTCTGTCTGACATGCTATGTGCCCTCCTCTGGCCTGGTTAAACTTCCACAGTACATCAGTCTTGTGGTCCAGGACCCATGCCCCTCAATTGTGACATGCCCACTCCTCATCTGATGCCCAGGTGTGGCCTTTACAGTCAGGAAATTGTGTCACTTGGGTACTGTGTCCTTACATTTTGCTTAGCTCAAGGTGGGGGACAGCATTTGTTCACGTAACTTTGTTGTGGGCTTCATGGGTGCGTCCATTGCTGACACAATGCCTGAGTTCTGACATGTAATCTGCGTGTTGCTTTGATATGTGGTCCAATTGCTGATCTGATTCACCACATGTGCTTTGGGTATTTGGCACACACCCATGCCGCGGGTGGGAACAATGTTTGGGCCTCAGGAGTATGTATATCAAGTGTGTCACACATACTTAGCCACCTGCCTACTGTCCAGGGCTCATCCCTCTTCCACGTGGAGCAGGACAGTCATGCCTACTCCAGGCCATACAATACACTCTGTACTCCCACTCCCGTGTATCAGCTGACACGTTGTGCTCAGTGGAATGTTCCCTCAGGTGTCTGCCTCTGTGTCATTGTGCTGTGGCTTTGTTGTCAGGACTACTGGGGTGTTTATCGGTTAGGGCTCAGCATGCCACCGGAGATGTGACCATAGGAGACGATACTTGTGTGACATATAGGTGTTTGATCACTTGACTGTGCAGACTGGGGTATGCAAATGTGAAGTTCAGGCAGCTGTCTCCCATTCACAGCAGATTGTGAGGTGCTCAGGTTCCGAGGGTTGTGTTTCATGTCTCCCATATGTCCAATTGGTATGACGTGGACAAATAAGAGTTCAGATGATGTGGTTTGTGGGGGATGGACATGTGCACTTGTCAGCTACAGAACTTGCATTCCCTATGACCTAGGATTGTGACACAGTGCAGACTGTTGTTGGCTGGCTGCCCTGCCCATGTGACTGGAGACAGTGATGTATGACTTTGCAGGCATGCCTGTGCCATGACATTAAACTCCCTAAGAGTGATCCTGCAGGTGAGTGACATGTGCTACATGCACCCCATTGTGGCATTGACTATCAGGACATGGGTGCATCATGATGTCTGGTGCTGGTATGCACCACATGCATTTCAAAATAGACTCTGGCCATCCCTTTATCCGGACACCTGTACTGACTCAGTGGCTAGAGTTGTGATGTGTGCATGTTCACATACTTCACCGTATTGTCTGCACTGTCCAACTACTGTGTAGGTGGTGCATGTGTCCAAACTGGGGTATTGCCATCCGACAGGCACCAGACAGATGGGTGCAAGGCCAGGAGGGATGTGAGTGCCATGGTTGACCATCAGACTGACAATTGGCTTCTCCTACTCTGTTTGAGCACTTTTGGCAATGTTCAACTAAGGATGCCAGGGCTTGCTCTGTAATGTGCTGTACTTACTGTGGTGTGTGCGGTCAGTGCAGGTGACTGATGTTTGTCTGTTTCCCTAATTGTTTGCAGATACATCCACGGCCACAGGAGGGGACAGCTCCACGGACCAGGAGGAGCCGCAGAGCCAGACTGGGTCAGCAGCCGATGAGTGGTCGGAGGGACCCAGTGGCACGGAGGGCGAGGGGAGCCACACCGAGGAGTCCTCAGCAGCATCCACCTCAGCTGAGGACCACAGACGCTCGGAGGATGACTCCCTTGTGGAGGTGGGTGTCAGCAGCCACAACACCCCAGCTAGTATTGCTGTCCCCGCCACCACCACCACCACCGCCCTCCCATCGGCTCCCATTCCAGAGGTCCGTGGAGGCTCCCGTGTTCGGGAGCATGTCTCCTTCGTGCCAGGCACCGCAGCCCCTGCCCCTGTGTCCCCTGCTGCCCTGAGTGAGGAGTCTGTGTACCTACTTCGCCAGCTCCATGTAGGGCAGACAGCAATGCTGAGTGTCCTCCATGCCCACACCACTCTGTTTACACAGCTGGTGTCGTTTATGGAGGGCATCTCATCGGGCATGTCTGCCCTACAGAGGAGCAATAGGTACATGGACTCCTCCCTGACGGCAGCAGTGTCCCTCCTCCAACAGCCCCTCACCCCTCCTACCTCTGCCCCATCCACACTTCCTGGCACCCTACCTGTCCCAAGCACATGCACACCTGCACAATCACCCAAACACACAGACACGAGCAGCACAGACACACCCACTACAAAAACAAAACGTGCACGCAGGCATCCTCAGGGGACTGATACCACACCCACAGGGGATGGGGAACAGACACGCACACAGGCATCCACAGTGACTCCGCAGTCCTCTGATACCTCTCCCTCCAAGGCCCCTTCCCTTGCCTCACCTGCAACCCCACCTACAAAGCAGATCTTCCTCTGTGACCTCGGCCTCTTCCCCTCCGATCTAACTGATCCAGCATACAGGGGGAAGAGGAAGTCCACCCGCACAGAGGGGAGTGCCCCTCACCCCTGGACACCCTCAACCAGGCACAGACAGACTGAGGCCCCCATCCGCAAGTCCCCCCGGACCCGGAAGAGCAAGACCCCACCGCCGCCCTGCAGCTCAACCAACAAATCTCTTTCCTCCATCCCTCAGGCCCCCACTCCACAGGTTCCCCCACCACACCCTGCCCCAGGTTCCCCCACCCACAGATACACCATCCCCAAAATGATCCGGCCTTCTCCCCCTACCACTTGCTCTTCCAGCACCACATCCCCCGCTGCGCATGTTTGTGCCACTGGTGTGGAGACCGTGTCCTCCCCCTCTGTCCTGCCCACCTTACCTGAACCCATTCTACTCCCCTGGAGATAGGCACTGCAGTGGAGTCCACTACCACCCCGTCTGACTTGGGCACTGCAGTGGGGAACCTGTCCACTCCATCTGCACAGCCCACTGCAGTCGTGCCGGCACCTACACCATCTGACTCATGCCCCCCAGTTGTGCCGGCACACACCATGTCAGACACCTCCACTGCAGTTGTCAGTGACTCTCCAGCACCCACCACCCCTTCCCTGCCTCCTTCTGGCATCCCCTGATCCTGTCCCTGCGGTGCCTGGCCTGCCCCCCGTATGCCCCTCCGAGGGGAATGTCCCTGGTGTGTAGCAGTGCAGGCATGCAAAGGGTGACATCTGCCACTGTCACCCTGTTTGGACTTTGATAATGGACTGGCCATTGGCCTTTGTTATTTTTCTGGACTTTCATTTTTTCTAACACATATGCTGAATAAAGCTACTTTCTGTTCTCTAGTGGTTTTGCTTCTGATGTACATGATGTTGATGATGCTAACCATGCCCTTGCTGCAGTGATGGTGATCTTTGATGTCAGGAAAATGAAGTGTTACTGTGCAGGACCCCATGTGGTCCAGGGGGAATGTGTCCTATCATGTTGTGTATCCATGTCATCCTTAGCAGCAATATGAGGGTGTCATGTTTTCAAGATTTGGCAATGGGATTTCCTACTTTTATTTGCAATATCACATCTGTGGCTTACACCCCTGCACATCAGTTGTGCTTGCCATTGTTCTATTTGTCTATTTCCCTGACCGTGTGACCATCTCCACTGGACATGCAAGTTTGGGCATCAATGGGGATGGACTCATCTGTGTTATCAGTGCAACTTGCTAGTGTGTTGGATCTGTGCTGATGATTTCGGTGACACTCCCATGACCAGGCTGATATGACGGGAGGCTTCATTTTGTGCTAATTGTAGACTGAGTGACCAAGTGTTCTGCTGACATGATAGAGCCCTACTGGGACAACATATGGCACAGCTTTCCTTACACAGGAGTGGAGTCCCCTCATGGCAGTGTGTAATTCTGTGACATTGCCTGAGCACAAGGTGTGTGTTGTGTGAGCATGTCTGTGTGTGTTCACTTCCATTTTGCTACGCAGGCTGGGATCCCTAGTGATGTTCCTGTTTGTGATGCTTGCTGAGTTGACCTATGTTCCCCCCAAGTCTTCTCCCTGGCTTCTCTGGGATGTGGGTGCATGGCACATTACTGGTCATCAGGGTGTCACCCATAGGTGTGTTTGCTGTCAGGGCTGAGTTTGTGGGCAAATGCAGATGAGACACAGTCAGGATTCCCTTGGCACTTGTTGGTTACACCAGTCATGTAATTTACAGTTTGTGTTAGCTTTCAGTGATTGTGACACGTTGTGTGTGTGACTGCTGACACTCCTCAGGGTCAGAGCTGCAATGTTGGTAGTTGTCTATGTGTGTTCTTTGTGGGTGACCTTGGCTTCTTCATTGGTGTGTGACTGTGTGCGGGATCCCATAGGTTGGTGTGGTATTGACGTCATGCCCATGTACGGCGTACTGTGCAGTGTGTCAGACATTCACGAGTCTTGTTGACTGGCCATGTGTGATGGGTTTCTGCACCTTAGTTCCCACCACCACCCCTGGGATTGTCATGGGTGCATGTGCAATGTCACCAGTGCATGTGAGCTTCACTGCTGCACATTGGTGGAGATCAAGGTGTGTGGTGTTGAGTGTGTGCAGATGAGAGTTGTTTCACGGCTAGACCCCTGCCTCCATATTGGCCTTGGCTGACAGGCCGTGCTGATTGATTTGTGCTTGTGTAGGTGTGATGGTAGTTTGTTGCTCAGGACACATGACTGTGGTTCACAGTGTGAACGACATCTAGCTTTGTCATCACAGTGGGATTATCATGCAGGCCAGTGTCATCACAATGTGGGGACCCTGGGGGTGGTGCTGTGGTGGGTCTGTGTCTTGCTGTGTTAGTTTGCTGTTCCTACAAGCTTGTGTGACATGTGTAATTTGGGCTCCCTCTCATCTAACAATGCCTGATTGCCCACATAGGGGATTCGGATCCATGAGTTACTTTTGTGTGGCACTGTATGCACATCTGTGTAATTGTGATTCAGGCCTCCTCATGTGTTGTGTGGTTGCCTGGGGACACTGGCACCCCCCCCCCTCACCTGTTGTGTTTGATATGCAGTGTGGGGCTGCATGTTTGTGTGTGTGCATCTGCACCACTGCATTGGCATATCTTTAGTGTGCCATTGGCTGTATGTTGTTTGGTGGGTTTCCCCTGCTGTCCCTGGGACTCCTAGGTCATCAGTCAGCACAGTGATCATGGTTTGTATGTCCCATTTCTGCCATGGTATGGTATTTGTTCACCTCACATCTACAGTCTCCACAGGATATCTACATTTGTGTGCGCATTGGTGCAGATATGTGGGTCTGCATTATCATGGTCACTTCTGTCATTGTGTTATTGATGAATGTTGACAGTGTCAGCCCCCATGGGTGATGTTTGTCTGCACATGGCCAAAGGTATGCCTTATTTGCACTGCACTGTGTGCCTCACCCAATTTATGTTGCTATGGGACACAAGCACTACTATGCCACTGATGTGTTTGTTGTTCTGTGACCAGGGAGAATCCATGCTGTTTGGCATTTGCAGCTTTTTCCATGACAACACTTACAATTTGGTCACTGTGATGATGGGGGATTACACCCCATTGCCACAATGTTCAAAATGTGCTTCAGCTATGGACCCCACACTTACCTTTTGCTCACTGTGATGATGGGGGGTTACACCCCATTGCCACAATGTTCAAAATGTGCTTCAGCTATGGACCCCACACTTACCTTTTGGTCACTGTGATGATGGGGGATTACACCCCATTGCAACAATGTTCAAAATGTGCTTCAGCTATGGACCCCACACTTACCTTTTGGTCACTGTGATGATGGGGGATTACACCCCATTGCCACAATGTTCAAAATGTGCTTCAGCTATGGACCCCACACTTACCTTTTGGTCACTGTGATGATGGGGATTATACCCCATTGCCACAATGTTCAAAATGTGCTTCAGCTATGGACCCCACACTTACCTTTTGGTCACTGTGATGATGGGGGATTACACCCCATTGCCACAATGTTCAAAATGTGCTTCAGCTATGGACCCCACACTTACCTTTTGGTCACTGTGATGATGGGGGTTACACCCCATTGCCACAATGTTCAAAATGTGCTTCAGCTATGGACCCCACACTTACCTTTTGGTCACTGTGATGATGGGGGTTACACCCCATTGCCACAGTGGTCATGGTCTGCTTGCATTGTGGAGGCCACACACATTTATGTGTGACACATGTGATAGGGGGTCACATTGTATGTTCAATGTCATGTTCAGTGTTGTAGGCATTTGACACAGTCTACACACGCTTGTCATGGTTTTGGGGGATGTCTTTTTCTGACATTCCTTATGTTGGAGTTTGCTGGTTGTGTCATGCATTACCCATCCTATGAGTAGGGGTGGTGTTGGTGGTAGGCATCCATCCCCCTATGAGTGGGGATGGTAGTAGTGACAGGCATCCAGGCACCCCTGAGTAGGGGTGGTGGTAGTGGTAGGCATCGAGGCACCCCTGAGTAGGGGTGGTGGTAGTGGTAGGCATCCAGCCCCCCATGAGTAGGGGTGGTGGTAGTGACAGGCATCCAGGCCCCCCTGAGTAGGGGTGGTATTGGTGGTAGGCATCCATTCCCCCCTGAGTAGGGGTGGTAGTAGTGACAGGCATCCAGGCCCCCCTGAGTAGGGGTGGTGTTGGTGGTAGGCATCCATCCCCCCTGAGTAGGGGTGGTGTTGGGGACAGGCATCCAGCCCCCCCATGAGTAGGGTTGGTGGTAGTGGTAGGCATCCATCCCCCTATGAGTGGGGATGGTAGTAGTGACAGGCATCCAGGCCCCCCTGAGTAGGGGTGGTGTTGGTGGTAGGCATCCATCCCCCCCTGAGTAGGGGTGGTGTTGGGGACAGGCATCCAGCCCCCCCTGAGTAGGGGTGATGGTAGTGGTAGGCATCCACCCCCCTATGAGTGGGGATGGTAGTAGTGACAGGCATCCAGGCCCCCCTGAGTAGGGGTGGTGTTGGTGGTAGGCATCCATCCCCCCCTGAGTAGGGGTGGTAGTAGTGACAGGAATCCAGGCCCCTCTGAGTAGGGGTGGTGTTGGTGGTAGGCATCCATCCCCCCTGAGTAGGGGTGGTGTTGGGGACAGGCATCCAGCCCCCCCTGAGTAGGGGTGGTGGTAGTGGTAGGCATCCAGGCCCACCTGAGTAGGGGTGGTGTTGGTGGTAGGCATCCATCCCCCTATGAGTGGGGATAGTAGTAGTGACAGGCATCCAGGCCCCCCTGAGTAGGGGTGGTATTGATGGTAGGCATCCATCCCCCTATGAGTGGGGATGGTAGTAGTGACAGGCATCCAGGCCCCCCTGAGTAGGGGTGGTGTTGTTGGTAGGCATCCAGGCCCCTATGGGCGGGGATGGTAGTAGTGACATGCATCCAGGCCCCCCTGAGTAGGGGTGGTGGTAGTGGTAGGCATCCATCCCCCCCTGAGTAGGGGTGGTGTTGGGGACAGGCATCCAGGCCCCCCTGAGTAGGGGTGGTGGTAGTGGTAGGCATCCAGGCCCCCCTGAGTAGGGGTGGTGTTGGTGGTAGGCATCCATCCCCCTATGAGTGGGGATGGTAGTAGTGACAGGCATTCAGGCCCCCCTGAGTAGGGGTGGTGTTGGTGGTAGGCATCCATCCCCCCTGAGTAGGGGTGGTAGTAGTGACAGGCATCCAGGCCCCCCTGAGTAGGGGTGGGGGTAGTGGTAGGCATCCAGGCCCCCCTGAGTAGGGGTGGTGTTGGTGGTAGGCATCCATCCCCCTATGAGTGGGTATGGTAGTAGTGACAGGCATCCAGGCCCCCCTGAGTGGGTGTGGTGTTGGTGGTAGGCATCCATCCCCCCCTGAGTAGGGGTGGTAGTGGTGACAGGCATCCAGGCCCCCCTGAGTAGGGGTGGTGTTGGTGGTAGGCATCCAGGCCCCTATGGGTGGGGATGGTAGTAGTGACAGGCATCCAGGCCCCCCTGAGTAGGGGTGGTGGTAGTGGTAGGCATCCATGCCCCTATGGGTGTATATGGCATTGGTGATGGCCATCCCGCACCTATGGTTCTGCTGTAGCTAGTGTAAGTCATTTCTGCATCCCTATGTGTGTGTGTTATGTGTAGGGTACATGTTGTTTGTTTGTGTGGTGGGTGTTTGACTTACCTTCTGCGCCGTACGCGTCCGTACCTGTTCCGGTAATAGATGTAGAGTATTGGTAGGACCTGCGCGATGGGATTCATGATTGGTTCATCTCTTTCGGCTTTCTCGTTGCTTCGACTCGTACTCGTGGCTGGCGTGTTCGTCTCGTAGCCATGGATCGTCTTGTGGCGCGAATCGGAGCTTATGTGCAGCTCTCCCGGATGCTCTGACGTGCCGTACGTAGCGACGGGTTCGGCGCGTACGGAAGGCGCATCGTACTAGTCCGGCCGGAAGGTGCTGTATTTTGGCTTCCGTTCGACTCGATTCTGCATTTACGGAACCGGCTCGGGCGGGGAACAGGAGCTGGATTGGGTAAGTACGGCTGGGTCGGGATCTGGGCAGTTATGCGCATCGTACTTGCTCGTTCGGACGAATGTTCGAATCGGTCGGGAAACATGCGTTCGGCTTGGTTTTTTCCCGGACGAATGGTGTTGGGTGCGCTTCCGGCCAAGATCGGAATCGACCCCAAAGTCTCAACAGGTAATATTCTAAAAACAAATGAGTACACAGTAAAATAAATTACAAACAAACGAAGACAAATGCAAGAAACACAAAAGTTGGCTACCGCAGTCTGTATTCAATCATGGGTACAGAAATACATTTCAGACAACAATATAAGTATTACTTATAAGTAAATGTAATCAGCAAATAAGTGCACACATAGTGCTCATTAAGAAAGTGAACGGCGCATGTGAGGCACATGAGAAGGTGAAAGTAAACAGCGAGAAGGCGTGACTTTTAAAATGGTACATAACATATGAAAGATGAGGAGAAACTTATTTATTGAAACATGCTATGTGCCAGAAGCCGAAAGTACGCAAATGTTTTTGTCGATGGCGTTTCGACCTGTGTGACTTTAGGTCATCTTCAGGACAAGGATTACATAAATAACTTGCATTTGCTGTTAGAAGGAGAAAAAGAAAAAGAAGAAGAATTTAGGAGAGGCCAAAAAAAAGAAACGGCCAAAGGGCAGACAAAATAGCTACCTGAGCATGAGATACAATTGCGTATCTATGTGAATCCAGGGGATGTTGTGGAACCTCACCAAGAGGTAGGAGATACAACAATGAGTAAGGGTGCCACCAAAGGTCATCCTTTAGTTTCTCTGAAGGACCACTGGAAATTAGGTGAATCTGCAAGTAAGGGGTATGGAGTAAGAATCTTTGTTGAGCATGTGCTAGATTTATGGTTCCTGCCCTTTACATATCATTGTCAACGAGCTGACAGCAAAGTTTTTCTTACAGGGGAAGGGTGCGTTTTCACTGCCGGTCATTCCCTTGTGTGCCAACATGTAAAATTCATGGCGCCTGTAATGTTTCTGCCCTCAATCTGGCTTGTTATTTGAAAGAAACTCCTGTTCTCCCAATTATTCCCACTCTCACACTGCTTTCGAATGGCAGTTATCTCATCCTTAATAAACAGGACTGTTGCTGTCTGCGGGCGGGAATCCCGTATGTAGTGTCTGTTTCCCAGTTAGTTACTTATTGCAACAAAGCCCTGTTACCCTCTAAACATGGGGGTGTAGATAGTACGTTGTGGCCTTCTATTCCAACTCTGAAAATAGATTTCAATAGGCTAAGCCGACTCAAAGCGTTATTGTTTCAACAAGAAGTGGATCTCACTTCAGCATGTGAGACCTTCAAATTGCAGATGGCGAGAAAGTCTAGTAAAATACAGTCATTGTTGAACACAAATCTCCCCCTACATTTCGGGGAATTGATATATCAAATATTTAATGCGTCTGATACCATGGATCTGGGACAATTTTTTTAACTTGTGGGCTCCGGCCTTCAAACTATTTTTGGAGTAATCCCAGCTTTTATACTTTCTATTTTTTCCAGCGTATTCGGTGGGTTCCCGCTGAGGCATGTCTTAATTTGCGGCATCCTCAAGCTGTTCCTGCTATTCCACAAAGGCTGTTCCATTTATTGTCCTGCCCGGACAGGCATTGTACAACTGTACCATGAGCGAATGCTACAACCTTTTGGAATGGTGCCCTTGGACGCTCTGGATGTCGAATTTTGTCTCACCTTCCACTATGCTTACTTCACCTGTGTGCATCCTGTGTACCATTGTATCCGGTGCCTCTTTCAATGGACACTGAATGTCTGCCTGGCTACACCATCTCACACTGCCCTGGATTTCGAACTGTTGATGGGTCCCTTAGTTGCCCATAACCAAGACTGTTCCTTGGGTATGCAGCTTGTGTACAAACCAGCGGTGTGGCCAGTGACGGAGGTGATCCCTGTGCAACTGTGCTGCATCTCCTTGATCTCAGTTTCATTGAAATCAACACAGGTTGTCCTCTAATGGTGTTGTTGACTACTGGATATGAGGAGCATGCATGTTCCTTTCACCTGCTCAACTGAATGGCTGACATTTCTAATTTGGCAGATTCAGATTTCTTACTGGAATCATTGTCTTTTCACTTCGCATCCTACATCCAGGGTCCCTGCGATACACTGTGATTGAATACATTTTTTATTAAAAATCTTTTCTTCCAATTTGGCCATAGTCTCTATAGATGACACTGACTACAAACTATTTTGAACGCTTTGGTTCTGCTTATCACCTGATTTCTTTCGTCATTTTGGTGCTACTATCCTGACCAAGGGGAGGGTGTCATATCCTGTGCAGGCCCGTTGTCGTTTTCCCTATGTTAGCATGAGCGAGTTGCAGACTGCCCTCTACTTTGTGCATGTTACTATATAAACGTATTTTTCTTTGTGCCAAACTGTACTTACACACAGAATCTGCTGTTGTTTTCGCTTTTGTTCTTTCTTGGGATTTAGTTTGCACACCATAGACAAGGTCAAACAACAATGCCCCTTGTTATTTTGTTCTGGTCAGGCTTTAGTACCTAGACAAAACGCATGAATGCAGCTGTTGTTTGGGAACATGTAATTTGTCATATAGATATGCACAGAGTAGGTGACAAAACGCTTGGAGAGGGATCTTTCCAGGGAAGAGATTGTGACAGCACCTGAGATGTAGAATTTTTATCTGTGCATGATAAGGTACGGGTCTGCTACTAACACCCAGAGATCTTCTGATACATAATCATTTTGCTTCTGTAGAAGGGGAGGGGGGTTTAGGCTACCCTGTCTTATATAATGACAGCTCCTTTTAGGATTTATGGACTACTGACTATGCTGACTGTATTTGTGCTAGGCATCTTAGTACTTATTGTGGTACATATCCTGCCTACTAGAGCACGATAGTTAAAATAAACATTTTAAGCTTTTCTTGTGTCTCTGTCAAATCTTATTGTGGACTTGTACAAGTGTGAGAGCGAAAGGGTGTGTCCTGCAACTGCGATTCCTGAGAGGGTCGGGACTGTTGTGTTATGGGGTGTCTAATCATTTGTTCCTCTGTGAGTGAGCAGGAGGGCAAGTGAGACACTATAGCTAGTCGGTCCAGGGCTCATTGGTACTCAGGAGGTAGGATGACTTAGTCCCTGCCTACTAAGGTACTATGATCACAAGCATAGTTCTGTGACTCAGCAGAATCTCTGCAACAATGTGTA
Organism: Calotriton arnoldi; assembly: GCA_963921515.1. Classification (NCBI taxonomy): domain Eukaryota; kingdom Metazoa; phylum Chordata; class Amphibia; order Caudata; family Salamandridae; genus Calotriton; species Calotriton arnoldi. Next base: position 152,401 of record CAWUFW010017437.1, read on the forward strand.
TTTGGAAGTTGACATGTCAAAAGAAGTAAGTACATGAATGCAGAACTTATATATGCTGGATAAACAGAAGTAATAAATATAAAGAGTGCAGAAAAGGGATTTACCAACCGGTAAATCTGTATAAGGTCAGAGCTTAAATAGGGACCGTATTGTTCCACTCATAAATTAGTGTCAATGTACGCCATGACAACTAGATGCATAATAATGAGAATGTCGGTAAATATGATATCAATGACCGCCATGTTCTATGCACACACAAAAACTTACTCGAATCTTTGCTGTTAAATTCACCCGAGATGACCTCCCCATCAACCCCGAGTCAGAGATTCGTGGTCATACAGGCCCTGTGACCCAAACCAAGGCTTTCCGATTGCTAGGTCACAGGCGGGGTTACACTCTGCCCAAAGACAAATGCGCAACCAGGGAAAACCCTGATCGATCCCACAGATAGGTAGCTACACCAAAAACAGGTCCGAGGAAATTGGCCCCAATAAAACACGTTTGGCAAGAAGCTCATGTTCCCAAAATACCACAAAGTTGTATGGCACCTGTAGTTAGGAACACTCAGCCAATCAGGGCACAGCACGCACACCACATGTAGTGATCACCCGTTCCCAATGTCGGACGTCTGGACACATAGACACTGGCCCAGAATAGCTCTCTCCGAGGACAAGAGCCACCTGTGTCCCCGTTATCAGATGGTTGTACTTATAATCTATGACTAGGCCCGGATTCCTGTTCTAAAAAGAATGCACAAATCACTTTATTACACCTTGTGAAATGTATAAAACGATGGTCAAAACCAATGTGCTTTGAGACTGTCTCCAGATGCTACTCTGTCAATGCTTTCCTAGCATCTGTGTTTAATTAAACCAACTTGTTCCTGTTTTGCCAAATGCCTCTTGTCTTTTCATTTTTTCAAGGTAAATTCATCTCGGGCAACATTTTGGTGAGCCAGCCAGGAGAGATTGGTTTATCGAGCCTGACTGCTGCCGAAGGATAAGGATTCCTGCCTAAACAAATTCACATCTGTGCAATGAGACAGAAGAGCACACACCATAATTGATTAAAAGTTCTGCTGAATCCGCGGGGTGGAGGTCCGTCCAGAGGCCGCCAACACAATGGTAAGAGACTACAGCTTGAACCTTTGAGCGTTACACAACTGGTACACCCTGGGCCCTTGGTGTGTTATATAGGGCCACTTCTTTTTTCGATTGAAACGTTGAGCATTACACAGGCTAAAACCCTGATCTTATGTTTTAGTTAAAGGAGTTTCTTAGCGACATCGGTTTCTTAACACTAACAGTGTCTGAAAGAAGTGAAGAGGTGGATGTTTGTAATTGGACGACTGGGAGGTACAACAGAAGGTACGCATGACCCCTAGGTGTGATATAGGGTGCATTTCGGACATTAGGGAAAAATTCGGAACTTGGTGAATAAGGTGTAGCTTGGGTCTGGCCACAAAGGGCTGATAGTTGTGAGGTTGCTTCTATTTTTTCCGCACAAATCATTGCTATTTTTGTCTTGGAGCCGATATTGACTGTAGGAAAGTAGGATCTGCTTTCATGGTTACCCCCACTTTTTGCCTGCTGTTATGCTGTTTCTGACTAGTCTGACTGGAATCCTGCTAATAAGGACCCCAGTCTCTTTGCTTTCTCCCCTAAATTGGTTATGGTGGGTACCAAGGTACATCCCAGATTGCTACTGGTGTACTTCTATAAGTCCATAGTATATGGTACTGAGGTACCCAGGACATAGGTACACTAGGGGTGCCCCATGGGCTGAAGCATGCATTGTGCCACTCATGGGAGATAACTCAAACTCTGACTACAGGCCTGCCATTGCAGCCTGTATAAGCTGGTGCTAGCACCACTTATGAAAGATATAGGTTTCCCTATATCTAAGGTCACTGCACTTAAAACCTATGTCACCCCTAAAGCAGGCCTTTCAATCCTGAAGACAGGGTCCTCGGTTCTAAGTGTGAGGGTGTCTCTGCATGAGCAGGTCACCCCTACAACCTTCAGAATCCATTCTCCCGGGCTGTATGTGAGTCAGCCATTACGATATATAGAGTGGCCATGTGTCATTACACAATGACTAACTCTAAACTGGCTGTAACGAACCCTGTCATGTTTGGTATCAAACATGTTGGAATCATACCTCCCACACCGTAGACGGTGTGCGAGGTATGATTTCATGCACTGTAAATCTCCTCCGGGAGGCCATCAGTGCTCCTGGTTCCAGTATTCCAGAGCCGGACAGCAAGCTAGGGCTGCTGCCGACCAAGGACACACTTCTATCCTCCTGCTACTGAGCCAAACTCGAGCTGGGGAAGGCAGAACAATATATATCCTGTCACAGGGATGTGTGTCCACCTCCCAGACAGTGTTTAGTATATTGGGGCAGGGTGGGCAGCGCCACTGAGACTACTTGAAGTGCACACTTGGTGCCCTTCTTGCATACTCCAGTTCAAACCAGTTCAGGGAGCCATTGGCTCCCGCTCTGGCGTGAAACTGGACAAAGGGCATGGGAGTATCCTCCCCACTGTCCAGCCCCTTCTTTGGGAGGGACCCCTGAATCATCCCAACCCTTTCATTAGGGTACTTAAGGGCATTTCCTGTGGGTGGGTCTCTAGATTCGTCATGGGATACCATTCATATCAGACACCACTTCTTCGACCGTCTGGGCACTCTGGACCTCGCTGGACTTTGCTGCAGTCACCGAGACTGCGACTGGGAAGACTCCTTCTGCTCCTGGTCTCACCGTCATGCAAGTCTGACCCCATGTCCATGCCTGTGCTCCATAAAGGACCCTTTCAAGGCCTGTGGACATCCAAGACACCTGAAGGAATCTCCCTTGAAGTGAAGGAGTCACTTCCCTGCATCTGCAGACAGGGCAATGAAGCTGACCGGTCTGCTGATCCTGGGCTTCCATGGACTCCAAAAGACTCAGCAGCAAAGGTGGTGGTTCAGCAACTCCCTTGAGGACTGTGCTGTCCTCTTACCGAGTCTGAGGCCAGTATCCTTCGTTGGAACCTATGGAACAGAGCCCCTGTGCACCGTGTCGACTTGCCCTTGCAAAGGCTTGTTGCCTCACTTCCTCCAAGATCTTCGGGCTCCCAGTAGCCCCAGCCTAAAGTATCACCTACAACCACGATCTTTGTCCTCACGGCATCTCTTGCACCATGGGCCTGCATCTGTGGTGAATTGCTTGAGGTACTCTTGCGACTCCTGTGCCACTGGCCGGTGGGTATTCTTGAGGGTCTTCTTTACTTCCTGTTGGCTACCATGATTGCTCAGGGCCTACTCTGACTCCCTGTCTTGTGGTGAGTCACCTGGACCTTGCTGGTCCCGACACTGCACCTTTTTTGCTTGTAACATTGTTTGTAGTTGCCAAGGCTTGTTGGTGGTCCCAACGGACACCGACCCCTCAACTCTCGGCATCCGACGTGGGACAGCTTGTGAATGGCTTCTGGTCTTCCACAACATCACGTGGTCCACACAGCTGCAGCTCCAAGGTCACCATCATCTCTCCTGCAACACCTGACATCGGTGGCATTCGTCTTCCGTGCCTCCTGGTCACTCCTGAGTGGCATAGACTCTGTCCCATCTGCATGCAAGTACTACCCATCCTGACTCCACCTTTGGGTTCCACTGGACACTTTCACCTTCCTCACCAGCAGCATCTTCAAGAAGCCCTCCTTTGAGTTTGACGACGGTTTCTGACGACAATTCGCCCTATGCACCTGGCTCCCCTGGTGTTGGTATCCTGGGTCCTAGGGTATCCACGGATGGGGTGGCTCTCTAACCTTCTGTCTTCCACAGGGTTTCTTCAGGGTCCACTGGGAAGGGTCCTTCTTTTGAAAATTGCAACCGCGACTTACCCATTGACTTGAATGGAGCACGCGGTCGTGTTCCCACTCTGCACACGGCCTCCGTGGGGTTCCTGGTCACTTACCTTAGGTGGTTCCTTGGTTTCCCAGCACTTCTACGTCTTCTGGGTATAGTCTTGACTTGAGTCGTGGTTTGCACTCAACTATTTTAGTATATGTAGGCTTTCCTGTTTTCAGTTTCTATTTTTGGTAAATTCTGGTGGGTTTTTTTCAGTTTTTTCAGTACCTTAAAAAACAGTGGTTACACATTTTCGCGCCATTAAAAACAACAGAAACAGTGTTTTACCGGTGTTTATGGAATTTTAATTTAATTTTAATTATTGCTTGCCTTCTGCACTGATAGTGCATGTGTATAGTTAGCGTGTGCACAGGGTATATGAGGTCCAAATACATTTTTACTGCACCAGAATGGACTACAAAGTCAATAGCATTCTTCATTATCTCTGAAGATTGTAAAGATGCTTTCAGCATACCATCTCGCAAGTGACAAGGATCTCTTTCAGGGAAGCACTTCAGCTCAGGTATCGATTTTGACAGGCCATCATACAACATTTTCATATACGTAGCTGAATTACTGCAAATACAAGCAATATCACTCCAATCTTTATTGAACTTGGTAGGAATTTCTTTCAGCAGCATTCCATGTGACACTGCGTTCCATGTTTCCAAACATCTGGTGTCATGTTTTCACCACTATCTCAGATGCTTGGTGACAACTTTCTTTTCACATATACCTGTCACTACATCTTGCATTGAACGTTTAAAGCCTGGGGTGTTTGGCACTTCACTTCAATCAATACTGACTCACTAGAAAAGGGGGCAGATGTATCAAAGGATTTCACCCATTCTCTGTCTGTGGGTAAATGTGATGATACATATTAGGAAAGATTCTTATGAAACCAGCCATTTTACCTATCAGTGAAATCAAATGTAGCCAAAATATCAAATATGATTTTGATATTTCCCAATTCTCTACAGTTTAGAAAATAACTAAATAAGACCTAAAACATGCATCTAAACACTGCATCTTTAGACCAAAGATCACAAAACTGAAAAAGGTAGGAGGAAGAAGAGACAATGGGGCATATTAGCAAGAACCTCGTTAAAATTATCGCCGTTTTAGCGACAGGAAACTGCCGCTAAAACGGCGATAATGGGCTTGCTAATATGCGTTATAGAATTCAATAGAAGCCCAGGTTAGATGTCCTGCACATCTAACCTGGGCTTCTATTGGAATTCTATAACGCATATTACCAAGCCCATTATCGCTGTTTTAGCGGCAGTTTCCTGTCGCTAAAACGGCAATACTTTTAACGAGGGTCTTGCTAATATGCCCCAATGTTTTAGTGACATCCCTAAACAACAAAACTCAAGCAGAGTAATGTTAGCCCAGTCTTTCTTGATGCTACCTTGTATAACAAAGTTACAATGTATTGGCCCCTTCAGGAAGAAATAAAAATGACTCTTTCACTCATCTTTTCCTTTCTTTGAATGGCACTTAATTTGTGGTTGCAAAGGTGTTTTTTCAGTGTTTATATGTTTACACCGGTGATGGCTATTTTCCTTTCGGTGGGGTTTTATCAGTTATTATAGGTTTAAACATAATACCAGATAGCCTAAGTATATGGTTTGGTCCCCCCCTTGGTGACCACTGTGTTTATCGTGCTGCTTACCTGTTTTCTTTGCAAAGTATTGTGTGCATTGTGTATATCTCTGGGTAGGAGATATTTGTATGTGTTAGTGAATGTCTTATAATAAATACATATTTTTATAAATACACTGCGTGGGTATTTTTCACTTAATCTTTACCGATAAGATCACGTTCTGGTAAAACAAGCTGCTTTACACTCCTTCTGGACTAAGCCTGAAGGCTGATCTCCACAGCTACCACTTAGAGACCTTTCTAAGGTTGTCTAAGACCACTAAAATCAATTTCCACGCACCCCAAAGGACCCTACGATCAGCCCAGCTCTCCTACGCCGTGGTCCCCCGCACCAGAAAGACCAGATCGGGAGGCCGCTCCTTCTCCTTCCTCGCGGCCAAAGCATGGAACGCCCTTCTGCTCCACCTCAAACAGACAACATCGCTCCCCATCTTCGCAAGAAACCTCAAAACCTGGCTCTTCGACAGACCCCCTCCTTGATGGATGGAACCTGCACCCCCCCCTAGCACCTTGAGACCCTTACGGGTGAGTAGTCGTGCTTTAACAAACCCCTGATTGATTGATTGGTAAGGGTTGCCTGGATTAGTGCAGGGTGCTACACTTACATAAGTGAGCACCATATACTAAGCCAGCTTCTCACATTGACATACTATTGGGCTCACTTAGCTCCATGTACCACACAAAGTATCCCCTCCCCTCTCCTTGGGCTGTAGGTGCTAGGAGGGAGCTAATGGTTTTTGGACAAAATAATCATTTTTTGTGTCGATCTTTTCTATACAAGTTTCTATTAGGTTTTCCATTTATGCAGCGTTGGTGTTGTGGTGCTGTTAACATTTTGCAATTGTCCTTCATGTTTGAATGTTATGTCATGTTAGTAAGTTTATCCGTATATGAAATAATAACTATTTGTTCCCACAAGTCAGAATTCTACATTTGCTATTTCACTGCTAAAATATCAACTCATACTGTTCTAAACTAACCGTTGCACTTTTTTACAGGTTGTTACTATTTCATTGCATTTGTCTCTGTCAATTGTCAAGTTATTTTGTGATGTATAATTTTTATAGAGCTCGTAACCAGTAGATTGTTGCTGGTATTGCCCCCTGTACACAGTCTCCCCTTGATCAAAGTAAAATTTGTAATTATTTAAAACCTTGAGGTAGTCAAAAGTTTATAAAACTTTCCAAAATGTTTCTTAATCCATCATGGTGACACCCCTAACCCACATGCAAGCTAGGTTCCCCACACAAGCTCAGATACTAGAGAAACATTGCTGTGAGTGGCACGCCCAATCCATGGCACACATATTTCCCTGGCCTGAGGGGAGGACATTTGACACCAACATCATGGAATACACTACGGCGCACATACTGACCAAGTATGCAGGTCAGAAGCGGGCTAAACTAGAGGCCCTTCTAGAACTATGGGCCATCTTCGAGGTGGACCCGTCCTGCAAGACCATTCTCAAGCATGCACACGAGGCAGCCGCACATCCCCCAACATACACCAGCGGGGAAGTGCTCTCTTTGATGCCTGCCATCCCAGCCACCCTTGCGCTGGGTTATACCAATCCACCGGTAGAGGAGGCCGGTAGGCCCCCCACTGGACAGCAAGCCACCAGACCCAGGGTAGGGAGACCATCAGACCAACCAGACCAGGCAGAGTCCGCACTCACCTGGTCCGGTGCCAGGTTCCCTTGATGTTCAACCCCCTTCCCATCAGGCATGGCCCATCAAGCCTCAGCAGGATGAGGAGCACATGCTCCTAACCGCCCCTTCGAATGCCCTAGAGTCAGACGGAGGTTCATTGCAATTCTGGAGTAGGATACCATCAGTGGAGGAGAAGATTGATGTCCCAGCCCTCCAAGGTCTGACACTAAGAGAGGAGCCATAGGGTTTGCTCCCCCAGGGTATGCTCAGGCTGTGGAGGAAGCATAAGGGAGTGAGTTTGAGGTCAAAACACTACCCAAAAGAACAGCACGCAGCACTGAGCGAAGAAGGCAGCCCAGGTGGGAGTTAGAAGAAAGGCACAAGCAAAGGTTAGAAATAGAAAGAGCTTACGCCTGGAAAGCCCAACGGGAAGGGAGAACAACACACCCTCCCCCAGAGGAAGCCAGAGCTGGGCCCTGAGCTCCCCTTGAGGTTGAGCCTGGGGAAGAGTCAGAAGAGAGGCCCCTAGCAGGAAGCCACACTCCACCCATCCGTCAACATAGGAGAGAGGCTGACCAAGATATAAGAAATCAGTAAAGCCTAAATGAAACACAATTACGACATAAGAGGGGCAGAATGGCACCCTTACGCATGCACGAGGAAAGTGACAATGAGGACGTCTGCTGCTCCCTCCGAACGTGTTGATCAGGCAAACTGACCCCCAAAGAGATAGTGTCCAGAGAAGAAGGCGAGGCCTTCATGCGACAATTTTGTCACCTACTGGCCTACTGGACCAAAAGGAAGGGCCAGGATGACAGACCTTGACCAGAGGAGGGATCCTTGGAACCCAAGGGCATGGCCATCGTGGAAGACTGCTTCCGGCATGGAGGGAGCGATATGGGATGAAACTACTCCTACATGCAGGAATGCATGAGAAGATGGGAGCGCTATATCGAAGACAAACCGATGGAGCTGCTCCACACCAAAATATACCCGCTGCTACAGAAGGGTGTGTCAGGCACCATCTTTCTGCCATGGGCACAGATGGACAAAGAAGGGTTTAGGAACAAACTGACCCCATTGATGGACAGGACAGGAAAGTGGATCTCATGTTTTGAGAAAAACACCGGGGGAATCAACTTAGCTATAGGCAAAGTAAAAAATCTGTTCAGCAGCCTGATTGGTGAGCAGACCGACACAGTGTTTTCCTGAGCCTGCATCCCTGCAGTCACGCTGATCAACACCAAGTATGTCGGGCCGCATTGGACTCATTTAGACATCAGATATGGATGGCCCTTAGGGAGACCGCCCAGACTAAGGACAATTGATGGCAGAAAGCATGAAGCCTGGGGAGACCATGAATGACTTCCTAGACAGAATGAGGGACTGTCAGGAACACCGTGGCCAGTGCTTGCACATTGAATGGTCAAATTCAAAGATGTGATCGTTTTAAAAAAACAGTGAAATATCCTCACTGGAGAAGGCATCATTTCGCTTCTAGAAAGGCATTAAGACATTGTTTGCTAATTCTAAAAGATTCTACAAGAAAGATTCCAGGAAAAGATGCGCATTCAATAGTTCAGGGTCAGCGGTCTAGTGTTTCTAGGCACAAGAAGGACGAAGAGAGCAGTGCGCATTCTCCAACGAGAAACGGTGCACTTCAACTGAAATTCGTGAGGCGCAGGAAGCGTCTTACTTCAGCTCAAGATTTGTGAAGAGAATTCTGCCGATATTCAAAGCCAGAATCAATGTCTTGGTTCCGCATTTGCGCACCGTTTTGGATAGTGTTCTCAATTTCTAGAAAGTGTCTCATTTTACGCATGCGTAACAAAAGCACTGAAGAAACATTAAAATTAAGCTTCAGTACTTCTCAGGCGCTAATTAGTTAGACGCCCTAAGATTCTCTCGAGTAAAGCCGATAGAAAGAAATCCTGAGAGGAAATTCCTCGTGAATTAAATACATATCTCCGGTAAGCTGAGCTGCAGTAGGACTTCAATACAAAGCTTCAGGTAGTGTCTCAGCCCTATTACAAATCGCATTTCCAGCTCTCTTCTGGGTAAGAAGAAATGTCATTATATATTTTTGACTAACAAGTGACTATTGTATAACATATCTCCAGAAGGAGGTACTACAAGACGAACAGTGTCACACCGAATTTTGGAAAAGACTATTATACAGTTGAGCAAGAATTATTTCTGCACAGTTTCCATCTATGCAAGAATTATTAATATTCACTTCACACAAGAGAGAGGCAATAGCCTTTAGCTTTTGGGTAAATGGAGTTTTAAATGACACATATGTTAACTGTAACTCAATTAGAAAGTATATTTAGGGATTCATGTCTGATTTGTTTTTTCCTATGCAGGTACTGAGACCCAAACCAAAAGCAGGATAGACGGAGGCGCAATAGAAGACTCCAGATACCTTCGCAACAAGGTAGTCTCTCTTTTTATCCACTTCCCCTTTCCCCCCACTGTTGCCCTCACCAAGAGATATAGCTGTTGGTGGGAGTATTAGTGGAGGGGCTTTCGGACCATCTTCGGCTCCTGTGGAATCTGATAAAGGTACTCCTGACAGATTGAAGTGCCTCTAAAAAATTATTCCACCTGAGTCATGATGGCGGAGGGGTTGGATTTAAAGGCCTTGGCAGGAATCTTAGAAAGTCTACAAAATCAATTAACTCAGACAGTGGAAGAGAATAAAAGTTTAAGGGAGGTAATAAAAAGGTCCCAACAAGAAACTCATTTAATTAGGCGAAGAATAGAGGAATTTGTAGCAGGAACTTCTCCTTTGCCAAGTAGTGAAGATGCTAGTAAAACGTCAGCATCAGAGGTAGCTACCCAAGTGATTCATTCAGTTTCCCCCATAGTTCCTTTAGCTAATCCAGAAAGATATAGTGGGGATCCACATAAAGCGCAAGTGTTTTTAACACAATGCTCTTTACATTTTTTATGTAGATCTGTGGTGTTTGCAGAAGATCAGTCAAAAGTCACTTTCATGCTGTCTTATTTGAGTGGCGATGCAGCTGCATGGTCTATGCCTTTGATTTCTCGTAATGACCCGGTCTTGTACAATTTTGAACTATTTAAAAAAGAGTTTTCGACAGGAGGTCTGCAAATCAAGCCACGGCTAATGAGCTACTGGAACTAAAGCGGGGGAATCGCGACCTCATAGCGTATGTAGCTCAGTTTAATAAATTAATCGTGGCAACTGAGTGGCCTGAAAGTAAACGATCTGCAATCTTCTATCGTGGACTCAAGGATAAACTCAAAGATGCTTTGGCCCAAATTCCAAAAAGGCCACAAGAAATATCTGAGTTAATAGATTTGGTGCTACAAATAGAACACCGGCTTTTTGAAAGAAGATCCGAGATGAAGAGAGAGTTTTGTCCTTTTGTTCCTCGGTTAGATAGAATAAAAACAGAAAATAACAAGCCTGAGTCACTAGCTGGTGAAGAACCTATGCAAATTAGTTCCATAAGAGGACCTCTTACCAAGGAAGAACGAGAAAAGAGAAGATCAAAGAATTTGTGCATGTACTGCGGAGTTTCGGGGCATTTTGTGAAAGATTGCCCAAAAAAGCCTAAAACAATTTCGGGGTTAAAAGACAGATCCCATCGTAGGGGGAGTTGCCCTGGTGGGAAAAGAAGAAAGTCACCTCCAGAATTTCAACAAGTCGCTAACACAGTACAATCTGCTGCCCCGCATTTAATTGTCTCCCTAACGGCGAGATTTGGATCCACTGAAGTTAAGGAAGTATCTGTCATGATTGACTCTGGAGCCACTGGCAATTTTTGTGATCTAAAGTATGCTAAAGAAATTGGAATTCGTGCCATCAAGAAAAAGAATCTAGAAGTGGTAAGAGCTGTAGATGGATCAAATCCAACGTCTGGACCCATTACTGAGGAGACTGAAACCATTGAATTGTTGGGATTGCAGGGTCATCAAGACTTTTTAGATTCAATCTTATTGATGCTCCTCAATTCCAACTAATACTCGGTCTGCCATGGTTAACGGAACATAATCCGAAAATTGATTGGGAGAAACGCACGGTAGAGATGTCTTCAGAGTATTGCAGGAAGAATTGTTTTCATGGCAAGAGAACAAGGTCTGAAGGTTCACCAGCTACCGAACTAGCCCAACTTACCAATATGATTTGTGTCATGGAGTTGAAGGAAATTCCAAAAGAATACCAAGACTTGGCCAGTGTCTTTGACAAGAAAAATGCAGAGAAACGTCCACCCCATCGAGAGTACGACTGCAAGATTGAATTAGAACCAGGAGCCGTCCTTCCTTGCAGTTGCATCTATGCACTTACGGAGGCAGAAAACCAGTACCTCAAGACATATCTGGAGGATTACCTGAAGAATGGGTTTATTCAGACCTCTCAATCCCCTGTATCATCTCCATTATTTTTTATTCCAGAGAAGGATGGGAGTCTTCGCACCCGCATATACTACAGAGCCTTGAATCAGGTTACAGTAAAGAATCGGTATCCTTTGCCTTTAATTTCGCAATTGTTGGATCTGGTAAAGGGAGCGAAGGTTTACTGCAAGTTAGACTTGAGGGGAGCATATCACTTAGTAAGAGTTGCTGAAGGCGATGAGTGGAAGACTGCCTTCCGAACCAAATACGGCCTCTTTGAATACCAAGTGATACCATATGGTTTGAGTAATGCTCCAGCAGCCTTTCAAACATCTAGTGAACGATGTCTTACGAGAATTTTTGGATCGAGTGGCAGTCGTGTACATAGATGACATCTTGATCTTTTGAGAGAACATGAAGGACCATGTGGAAAACGTCAGAGCAATTTTACAAAGGTTACTAGAAAATCATCTCTATGTAAATTTAGAAAAATGCACATTTCACACAAATTGAGTGGAATTTCTGGGATTTGTCCTGTCTGCTGAAGGAGTGGCAATGGATCTGGCAAAAGTGGAAGTCATCAAGAAATGGTCCACTCCTAAAAATGTGAAAGAAATCCAAAGTTTCATCGGATTTGCCAATTTTTATAGACGGTTTATAACCAATTTTTCCGCCAAGGTCAGCCCCATTACTCGATTGCTGAAGAAAGGGGTAAAATGTTTGTGGTCAGAAGAGGCGGAACTAGCCTTTTGTTTTTTGAAGGAAGCATTCACCACAGCTCCTATTTTGATGCATCCTGATCCGGAGCAGGCCTTTTATGTCGAAACTGACGCTTCTGATTTTGCAACTGGAGGAGTGCTTTCACAAAGAAACAAACAAACAGGACAATTGCATCCAGTGACTTTTCAATCCAGGAAGTTGTCAGTGCCCGAGGCGAATTACTCCATTGCAGATAAGGAGCTGCTGGCTGTAAAAGATGCTTTTCAAGATTGGAGACATTATTTGCTTGGAGCGAAACATGTGGTGACAGTATTTACTGATCACCGCAATCTTCAGTTCTTGAAGTCTGCTAAGACGCTTACTCCTCGACAATTAAGGTGGTCATTGTACCTTTCAGATTTTAACTTTGTAATAACATACAAGCCTGGAGTAAAGAATGGAAAAGCAGATGCCCTGTCACGATTAAATATGCCTGAGAATGCGAAGACTCCACAAGAAGAACCCATCATTCCTTCAGATAAGATAGTAGGTGCCACTCAGTTTGTTGACTACACAAAAGAAATACAAGAAGTCTATCCGACAAAGGATATGGAGGATTGGGCAAAAGAAGATTTAAGAAGAAAGATTAAGAATGGCCTTCCTCACTTCGAGAATGCTCTATACTTACCTACAAAGAATCTTCAGGAGAAGGCTTTAAAGAGTTGTCATGATGATCTTTTGGCGGGTCATAAAGGTATTAAAAAGACCATAGATTTGGTAAAGCACCACTTTTGGTGGCCTTTCATGGCTGCTCACATAAGACAGTATGTATCAACCTGCGAGTTATGCATTAAAGGGAAACCCAGTAGACAAGCACCCCAGGGGTTATTACAGCCCTTACAAAATGCACCTCATCCTTGGCACACTGTGTCGATGGATTTAATTGTGGATCTCCCAATCAGTCAGGGGTACAACACCATTTTGGTTTTTGTTGATTCATTTTCTAAAATGAGTCTTTTTGTTCCATTGAAAAGCATTCCCACGGCCTCTCAGTTAGTTCAATTGTTTAACCACCACATAGTTAAATCTCATGGTGTACCACAGATCATAATCTCTGATAGAGAATCCCAGTTTGTGTCTAAGTTTTGGAAGAAATTCATGCACAATTTAGGAATAGATACACGGTTCTCCACCAGTTACCACCCAGAAACAGATGGGCAGACTGAGAGGGTAAATCAAGAATTGGAACAATATTTGAGACTCTACTTGTTAGAACAGGAGGGTAATTGGTCAGACCTGCTCTGGACTGCAGAGTTTGCCTAAAACAATGTAGTGCATGATTCCACCGGTTATACTCCATTTTATTTGAACACAGGAAGACATCCCAGTGTAGTGCTAGGAAGAAAAGATGATTCAGTTCCTGCAGTAAAAGAGATAGTGGAAGATTTACAGGAGGCTTACAAAAAGGCTCAAGAGAATCTGTTAAAGGCGAAAGAATCATATAAAAGATATGCAGACAAGAAGAGGAGATCAGGTCCAGTATTTGTAGAAGGAGACCAAGTCTGGTTGTCCACTTGACATCTTAGATTGAAAGGAAATCGAAAATTTCAACCACGATTTATTGGTCCATTCAGAATCAAGAAAATAATCAGTCCAGTGGTAGTTAAGTTACATCTTCCAAAACAAATTAAGATCCATCCCGTTTTTCATGTATCCCTTTTGAAAAAGAACCCTCCAAATGTAAGATTGAAGAAATCACCCTTACCTATCAGAGTAGAGTCCGAAGAAGAGTTTGAAATTAGCAGAATCTTAGACTCAAGAATTTCTCGGAATAAATTGTATTATCTGGTGGAGTGGAAGGGTTTGGGGCCAGAAGAAAGGTCATGGGAACCATCCTCCCATATTCATGCTCTTAGACTGATAAAGAATTTCCATAGAATGCATCCAAAGAAACCAAATCTGGGGAGGCCCTTTTGGAGGGAGGTACTGTCAGGAGCACCGTGGCCAGTGCTTGCACATTGAATGGTCAAATTCAAAGATGTGATCGTTTTAAAAAAGCAGTCAAATATCCTCACTGGAGAAGACATCATTTCGCTTCTAGAAAGACATTAAGACATTGTTTGCTAATTCTAAAAGATTCTACAAGAAAGATTCCAGGAAAAGATGCTCATTCAATAGTTCAGGGTCAGCGGTCTAGTGTTTCTAGGCACAAGAAGGACGAAGAGAGCAGTGCGCATTCTCCAACGAGAAACGGTGCACTTCAACTGAAATTCGTGAGGCGCAGGAAGCGTCTTACCTCAGCTCAAGATTTGTGAAGAGAATTCTGCCGATATTCAAAGTCAGAATCAATGTCTTGGTTCCGCGTTTGTGCACCGTTTTGGATAGTGTTCTCAATTTCTAGAAAGTGTCTCATTTTACGCATGCGTAACAAAAGCACTGAAGAAACATTAAAATTAAGCTTCAGTACTTCTCAGGCGCTAATTAGTTAGTCGTCCTAAGATTCTCTCGAGCTCGAGTAAAACCGATAGAAAGAAATCCTAAGAGGAAATTCCTCGTGAATTAAATACATATCTCCGGTAAGCTGAGCTGCAGTAGGTTCTTCAATACGAAGATTCAGGTAGTGTCTCAGCCTTATTACAAATCGCATTTCCAGCTCTCTTCTGGGTAAGAAGAAATTTCATTATATATTTTTGACTAACAAGTGACTATTGTATAACATATCTCCAGAAGGAGGTACTACAAGACGAACAGTGTCACACCGAATTTTGGAAACGACTATTAAACAGTTGAGCAAGAATTATTTCTGCGCAGTTTCCATCTATGCAAGAATTATTAATATTCACTTCACACAAGAGAGAGGCAATAGCCTTTAGCTTTTGGGTAAATGGAGTTTTAAATGACACATATGTTAACTGTAACTCAATTAGAAAGTATATTTAGGGATGCATGTCTGATTTGTTTTTCCCTATGCAGGTACTGAGACCCAAACCAAAAGCAGGATAGACAGAGGCACAATAGAAGACTCCAGATACCTTCTCAACAAGGCAGTCTCTCTTTTTATCCACTTCCCCTTTCCCCCCGCTGTTGCCCTCACCAAGAGATATAGCTGTTGTTGGGAGTATTAGTGGAGGGGCTTTGGGACCATCTTCGGCTCCTGTGGAATCTGATAAAGGTACTCCTGACAGGGAACGATGGGGACAAGAGACAGGACAGTGCCGGACTGACAAGGGTCCCCAGGTTGCATTCTTCTACAACATCCTCACAAAGGGGCTGCCCGCTGAGATACAGACTGGACTAGACAGCATAGTAGGGCTAGATACCAAACCTTGGCGGGAAATACAGGCCAACATATTACATTACTACCAGAAAAGATAGGAGAAGGACAGAGAAAAGAAGGAGCAGGCCCAGAGAGACAATGCCAAATTGGTCCAACAGTTGTAAAAGACCGCTCTCGAGAGGGCCGCAATGGCCACAACCATGCAAATGGCACCAGTCTTTAAGGGAGCTCCGCCTCAGGAACCCAGGGGATATCCACCCAGTCCTTATGGCCGAGGACAGGGAAAATGGCTACAGCCTGGCCTCATAGAGCACCACTATTTTCACAGAATGGGCCACATGGCCAGCCGATGCCACCTAACAACATATCTCGAGCATAAAGGAATTTTACCCGGACAGCCCCCCCAGAATATTCATCCCGAAAATCAAACACAGAGCAACACAATTGCGTTGTACAATCAGTCTCAAGGAAATCAGGCTACAGCCACGCCCCTGCAGCAGGGGCTGGGTGGTTGGCCAGGTATGTGGCAACTGCCACAACAGACAGGGAGCCCAGCCCAACAGGTACTTGGGTCACAGCTGCGGCAGGGAGGGGTGACTGTCTGGGGTGGCAATGCCTTAGCACAACTGCAAAATACAAATACACAGTAAATTCAAACCTCCAATATGACACATCCACTTCATCCCCACTTCAGAAAACTCACTACAACAATAAACACTAGTGACTTAGCATGAGGAAAAAATTCAAGCCTTCACCTGCGTTCAGGAAAATTCAGGGCTGCCGTATGTTCACTCGATCGGGAATCCATGCTAAATCCACCATTTTGGGTGCCTGCAGGGGCCTAGACCCTACTCTGCTGCTAGTTTCCCAGGGCGGGGTTGGCTGTCCACTCCCTGGGAGGAGGACAATCTGATGAGGGCGCAGTGCAGCCCCCGACTAGTACATAAAAGCAGGCACACAGGTCCCTTTGCCCAAGTCACTAGGGTGCGCCACAGATTAAGAGGACCCCATTTTTCAAAATCTTTAGGCCTCCTGCACATAGAGGCCCCCTTTTTGGTTCCAAAATGAGGCAACACTCTGAGGTGTGGAAATGTCCCACAGAACTCCATAGTCCATGCACAAATTTGGCACCAAGTCAATAGAGAAATTCACTAGGGCAATCAGCCGTTTCAGGTCATTACCTCTCAGCACAACAAGTCCCAGCCATGCACCTAACTCCCATCATAAGTAGGACATTCTGCCACCTCCTCTACCCTAATGCTTCCAAAAAACATCCAAAGTCTGCTCAGCAGATCATATCCCTCCAGAGCAGCAGGGGTATTGTTTCACCAGGTAGGAAGTCCCTGATTGCCACGGAGGGTGGCAGACCCAAAGCCTCTTGGATCCAAGGGAGAGGGGGCGATGGGAGGAAGAGGGGTTCCATAGATGACCATCGCAGCCCCCCAAACAAGGTACATGGGCATGCTCGCCACAGCACCCGGCTTGCACAGGGCCTCACAAACATCGTTTGAAGAAGCCCGATCTAGGAAATTGTCACATCTGAATAATGGGGGCCACAGAGCAGCTTCTCAACCCCCACCAGTATGCCGCCTTACAACCAGCCCTACACGAGACCCCAGGAAGGTGCCCAATGACCTGCCGTAAGAAGCCCAAAAGCATCCCAAAATCCTGAGGCTTCCAAAAACAGGGCGTTGTCAAAACACCCATCTCCATTAGGGAAAACATCATTACATGTCATATTCAGGGACCAGAGGGACATTCACATGACAACTAGAACATCGCAATTCACTTCGCTTCACATTGCACGCAGCCCATGCAGCTCAAAAGGACACCTGTACCGGTAAAACGACATACACACACATATATTTAATGGAAGCAGCCCTCAGAGGAAAGTACTCTCCCCGATGCAGCAAGTAGAGGAGGGACCAAAGAACTGCCAAAATAATGCGACCCAACTTAAACTGATCTTTCCCTAAAACTGTCACCACTTCTTTCCAGTACCTCACTAGAAACTTTTGCACACAGTGAAAGATATAGAGTGTACCCTATAAAAGACAGGAACTCTCCGAAAACTTTGTAACAATGTATTTTTTCCTAGCTAACCTGCAACGCACATCTCTTATCCCACAGGTCTGCAATCGAATAACATGTGCACCATCGTTACAGTGGCCCACCTCCCCCCATTGAAACTCTCGAAAGGACATCAACAAAGCCACCTGCTCAAGAACACAGATTGAAAATTGACTTTACACACACACTTTTTTTTTAAAGAAGAGAGACTCTTTTTTTGCACTACACCTAGACAAGATGCCCCTGGGTGCTCAGACAGCAGAAAACACCCCTGAAGACCATCCCAACATCTACAAATGTTTTCCAAGTTATGTATTTTTGTATTCTTGTACACCCTCTGTTTAGCATGGGTGCTCTCACATGCTTCTGGGGCCAGAAATATGTCTAGTTTCTTGAAACCTACTTTGTAATGTTTGCAACGTATTCACAGAGACCTCTGTCACCTCACTTACACCTATGCTGAACCAAACACCAACATTCCTCACGCACTACACAGCCTACACAACCCCTGGTATCAGCACATGACCACCTTGGGCACTAAAATCTTGAACAGGTCATGCTACATATGTTCACTCATACCCCACGCCGTAGGCGCAGACAGGCTTTACTTATCCCAGGAGACAGCCTCTGAGAAAGCAAAATGTCTCATCCATCTGTACCTATCAAGGATTAGTGCCAAGATTCAACACAGTAGAGTAGAACCCAGTAGAGCAGTAATAAACATCACCTGGTATGAGACCAACCCCAAGGCGCTGTACTTTTTCACTGACCCTAGCAACATTCAAACGAAACTACACAGGATGCGCAGGTGGGGCACTAAAGGGGAGGACAATGTTTGGCTCAGGATTTCATAGAAAGAGGTTGATGGAGGTAGCAAGACCAGTGCACAAATACGTCCACTCTCGCTTCCGTCTGAGGTCCCAGAGTGGCCACTAACATATATGGGGCCATCTTCTTTAATGACAAGTGGACCCCAGATACGGAATTCCAGTTCAGGACCCCTCAGCTTGACCAAACTAGGGAAAATGAGTCCCATGGGAGGGGTCAAATGCAAGCATAGACACCCAGTGCCAGGAAATCTGGGATACCAAGATTAATAGGTACTCTTGGCTGGAGGGAAAGGGGAAAACCTAATTGTTCGGAAACTTACACTGTATTCCTTCTGTTTCAGAGGCAAAGGTACCATACTGCTTGGTTCAAATGAGAACTGTGAAGTAATACTGCATATACCTGACCTGCAAAGGGGCACCTCCACATTGAGGGATATGTATTGGCAGTGCAGCAAGCTTTAACAAATCAAAATGTCCTTCCCATTATTCCTTTTGTTATTATCCTCCACGTGGTGGATGGACAAACATAGGCAACAAAGAATAATAATAAGGCTGGGTGTGAGATTCCTATATGTATAAGGGTGACGCTCTCTAGTATGCTCTTACTGAGAGCATCAAGACAAAGTTTATGAAGCCAACCCGACTCTGCGGGTGGGAAGGGAAAAGAACCCTTTTTCTTTTAATTGCCCTAACTCACTCTAATAGTGACATGCTTCATCATAGGGCCATCCCGACTCCTACAGGTCGGGGTGGGCTCAACCGTGTTTCAGGGAGCACTTAAGATATTTGTAAGGGGGCGTACCATTAAAGATAAAATTCCTCGACCACTCCTAAAGAAATCTTTAATAATGGAGTGGGAGGTAAGGTTAAAATACAAAACGGGTATAGAGGATGTGATGGTCCTATGACCCTAAAAACAACACCAACATGTTTCAGCCCTTCTTAACCGGCTTGAATAAGTCCTGGGCTTTCGTCAGGGTGGGACGTAATGAGGTTACTTCCCCCAAAGACGTGAGTGCGAAAGTACCATTTGTCACATGCACTAGAGGTTATTTAAAACAACAAGCCTATTACTTGCCACCAATCTGAGTAAGGAATGACCTATACAGAAAACGAGAGAAAAAAACAAAATTTGTACTCATGATTATAAATTGCCGTGACTGTATCACCATTAGCACACAGTGCTTCCTGTATCCATATAAGCTGTGATGGTGTCAGGGTGTCACCCATGTTGCTATAATTCAAATGAACATCATATTGCTGTGATTCATCAAACATTCTTGACGATCTCCCACCATATTATATACACTTTAGTGGTTGTCACTAGTGCGCTTGGTGGTGCATGCATGCATTATTTCATCCACAATACTCTCACAAATTTCAACAAGTGTGTCTCACCACTTTCATTCACATTACACACATTTTACATATGACTTACCTCCTCAACTTGGTGTTAATGATTCTCAAGGGAGCGCAAGACGGAGGCCTTGTAGTCACACTCTGTGTTGGTGACAAAACCATAATGATAACATTAGTTAAAGGATTACATATATATAGCAAAGTATATATATAAAAATATATATGTCAGTGGGCTGCTCGTTCCCTCTGTATTACGGCTTCTCCAACAAAAAAACACAGTTCGAGCAAGCGCTCGCTAGAGTATAGTGTCGGCACTTACTTCGTCAAAGGTCCTTCCCTGCTGGAAACCTATGTCTACTCGTGCTCCCCGGCTTGTGCGATTTGATCTTCACCAAACCGAATATTAAATACCTTTATTTTCGCGCCCTTAAGGTCACTTTTTCATCGCCAGAGCCCGCCCGGTTACTGCCCAAACAGGTCACCTATTGGTTGTATTAAGCGGCTCTGATTACGTATGAATGCCGGCTCCTTGGTTCCGTGTGTGTTTTGGTCAAAAAGACAAGCCCCGTTAGTGCAGAGACTCGTCATCCATTGGTTGTTGTTAGGGACTCTGGTTCGATAATGGCAATGGCTCCGTGGTTCCGGAATGGAAACCCACGTGGGCACCTCGTCACTGTGCGTGCGCGTCTGCCACGCCTTTTTCATCTGCGGCTCAGTTTCTAATAGGTCGTTACTAGGGACTCACATTTCCCTGGTTACCGTGCCCTGTTTTTGACATCGCTCTTCCTGCATACAGTTAAAGGAAGAGACTTGTGAATTCGAGTCTTGTGGGCAAATATATCTTACATTTGTACTCTTTTTATATCTTAGGTCTGCACTCTCGCAGAATGTGTAACATTATTTGAAAGTAAACCACACTCTTTAAAATACAAAATCAAAAAACTTCTTCAGGTTAAAAAACGGAGTTTACACAATTGAAAAAAAGTTTTTGTGGACACATCATCCCTTATTGTTTGTTGTTTTGCAAACAGATGGTCTCGGAGAAAATGGAGGGGAGGGAAGGGGGTACTTGTATTAGGGGACATCCCCAAGTTTGGCTGAGCTCGTTACATTCGGCCAATGTTGGTGTTAAATACGGTTATGCACGCATAACAATGTCAAAACTAGTAAAAAGCAATGTTGATGTACGCCTTGACAACTGTATGCATAATAATGAGAATGTCGGTGAATATGATATCAATGACCTCCATATTTTAGGCACATGCAAAAACAAACTCATATCATTTTTGTCAATTTAACCCGAGATAACCTCCCCATCATCCCAGAGTAAGAGATAAGAGATCAGACAGGCCCTGACACCCAAACACAGGCTTTCTAATTGATAGGTCATAGGTCATAGGCCATAGGTGGGGTTACACACAGCCTGAAGACAAACGCACAACCAAGGAAAACCCTGATCAATCCCACAGATAGGCAGCTACACCACAAACAAGTCAGAGGAAATTGGCCCCAATAAAATACATTTGGCCAAAAACTCACATTCCCAAAATACCACAAAGTTAGATGTCACGTGTAGTTAGGAACACTCAGCCAATCAGTGATCACACGTTCCCCATGCCAGACATCTGGACACATACTTACTGTCTGACATTAGCTCTCCCCGAGGTCAAGAGCCAATTGTGTCCCTGTTATAAGATGGTTGTACTTATAATTTATGACTAGGCCCAGATTCCTGTTCTAAAAAGAATTCACAAATCACCTTATTACACCTTGTGAAATGTATAAAATGATGGTCAAAACCAATGTGCTTTGAGACTGTCCTCAGACGCTACTCTGTTGATGCTCTACTAGCATTTGCGTTTAATTAAACCAACTTGTTCCTGTTTTGCCAACCACCTCTTGTCTTTTTTTTTTTTTCAAGGTAAATTTATATCCAAGCAACATCTTTTTCATTTCCTCCCTCTAACAGCAATTACAAGTTATTTGTGTAATCCTTCTTCTGAAGATGACCTGAAATCACACAGGTCGAAACACCATTGACAAAAAACCCAGGGGCAGATTTACAAGAAAGTGACGCATCTGTAAAGATGCGTCACTTTCCCTGCGCCACCCTGAGAAACTCTTGCGCCACCACGGATGTGCTGTGTTTACAATACGGTGCACCATGGTGCAAGGATTGACAGATGCGTCAGAAATTCTGACGCATCTGTTGGTGCAAAAGTCACACATTGCTGGAGTCATGTTGCAAGCACGACGCAACTCAATGTATGGGGAGGCCTATACTTATTGTACTGTGTCACTCCTTACGCCTGCTCCAAGCAGGCGTAAGGTTTTGACACAGTGACATCCTAGAAGTGATGTAGTGAAATCTTATAGATTTCACTGCGTCACTTCTGCGAGCTTTTTCCATTGGATAACATAAAACCATCAAGTAGACAGTCCTTAAATAAGGAGGCTAACTGCATTTTAAAAGCAGAGTAGACCAGTTGTTTGTTGAAATATCCAAACTCTACTGTTCTTAACATGTTTTTTATTATAGGTCCTCATTGTATCAACATAAGGCCTGTGCATTGTGGTGGTTGTTGTCATATAAAATGCAACAAAAACATTGGTTGTTTTAACATTATACACTCATTTGTACACAGTAATACATTAAATGTTAAGGTACAACTTACAAAAGGCAATTTTTCTGTGTTTTTTCATATTTGTTTCCTCTATGGATTGACACGTCACAATATTGCAGCATTTTTTCTTTAGACCAGTGGCCTGAGGACATCAGCCCACCTAAGTACCTCACACTATCTTCCATTTTTTGAGAAAACATGTTGACTCACTTTTTTCCTGTTTGAGACCGCTAAGGAAAGCATTACGGTCCAGAAGAGGAAAACTCAGAAATGGCCCCCTGGTGCTGGAAGAAAATACATTTCTCTTTTATTTTATTTAAAAAAATATCCTGCTTTTTGAAGTTTGTATTTGTAACACAAATAAATTTGCCCTGCCAGCACATTGAAGTTGGGGGTTGCACAGCAGGGTTATAAACCCCTCAACGGAGACACTGTGGTGTCGGCTCCTCTGCAGGCACAGAGGTTTTCCACAGGCAGGCAGAGATCTTTGAATATGGCTGAAGTCTGCCTTATGTCTTATATCTTTGAATATGGTAGGCTGTAGAGACCTTTGAATATGGTAAGCCGTAGTCTGCCTTCTATCTTTGAACATGGTAGGCTGAAGTATGACAGGGTGCCCTGGTGGGACGCAGGCCACCAGTCAGCGTCTAAATAAGGCCCCAATTCTTTTGACCCTTCTTTACACTGCAGCTGCCATTAGTGGATTGATTTATTCTATTGATTGCCTTATATTTACTCTAATGTTTGGACTATATTTTTCAACATTTTTCAACATTTTTATTGTTTTTAAGTTGGTACATTACGTGGCATTATCAATTACTGTTTTTGTCATGAGCACAAGAATACTCAAGCAAAGAGTTCCTCATCTTGTGTCCCTTTGACTTTGGACCATTCATTACAGCATTGTTAACTAAGTGGCTTTCTGGTTCAAATAGTGGAAGTACAACGTGTGCATGCATGCAGCACATTTGTTTTTTTCCTCTAAAAATATATTTTTGGTGGATGGCACTGTGCTAATCCTGTGCTTAAAGACTTTGCTGTAGAAATGGCAAAAGACTTTGTCCCTTTCTATCTCGGCGTGAATAGTAATTTGCTAATTTTATGCCTAAAAACTTTGATAGAAAAGCAGACATTTGAGGTGAGCAAATTCAGAGTGTTGCTGGTGTTGCATGGTGCTCTATACAGGAGCTGCCCTCCACCTAAATTTGGAAACTACTCAGAGTTCTCGGCTTCTTTTTTGCATAATTTATGCGGTACTCTATACCTCAAAGTGTACTGTTTTGGCTTATACTGGGTGCTCCCTTGTGTCTGGACAAAGCTAAACCCCTCTGAAGAGCTATAATGATAGCGAAACACGTGTCAGGGGTTGCTTTTATTCATTCCAGGTTGGCTTGGATGGCATTTTACCAATCCAAAGCTGGAATACTGTGCCTGGAGTGGTAAAAGGCTTTTTTCATTTTACATCTCGGCGTTGATGGTACTGTGCTAATCCTATGCTTAAAGACTATGCTGTAGAAATAGCAAAAGACTTTGGGCCACATGTACGAACCTAGTTTGCGTTCACAAACAGGCTGATTCACAGAATCGCCCTGTTTGCAAATGCAAAAAAGGCTTTTCCTATGTTTCAAACCCTATTTTGTGTTTTGGTAACCTGTTATCGAATCGCAAAATGGGTTTGCGATTCGGAATTGCGAAGGGGCGTGTTTAGGGCGTCCCTTCCAAATCCCGAATTGCAGCGGTATGTATAAATGTTTGGTGACCGTGAATGTGATTGCGAAACATTCACATTTTACCACAAACTTCAAGTTAGTGGTAACCCAAATGGGAAAGGGTCACCAAGGACTATTGAAAAGCCATCACGGACATGGTGGTCTGCTAACCCCAGCAGTCAACCATCCTTGTGCAATTTTAGCGATTTCTAGGGGGTTGCACATTGCGAACTACCGCATTAATATTAATGAGGTGGGCCGATTTATGACCCCCTAGGAATCGCTAAATGAAACTATTGTCATACATAATCAATAGTGATTACCTAATTGTGATTCACAGAAAAACGCAATTAGATAATCACTATTCCTAAAGTTGATAAATCTGGCCCTTTGTTCCTTTCTATCTTGGCATTTATAGCAATGTGTTAATCCTATGCTTAAAAACTTTGATAGAAAAGCAGACATTTGAGGTGAGCAAATTCAGAGTGTCGCTGGTGTTGAAGGCTCCTGGGTAGAGCACCCTACAACACCAGCAACACTCTGAATTTTATCACCTCAAATGTCAGCTTTTCTATCAAACACACACATATATATATATATATGTATATATATATATATTATCTACTGGCGGTCGCCAGTATATAGTTATAGTTAGGACCTATTATCCATAGGAAATCCGTAACATTCTATTCCCAATAACTTTGGCGTCGTTTGACGAATCATCGCGAAATTTTCAAAACTAGTGGGGCGCTCCGGTCCGCTCCTATCTTGAAAGTTTCGGGGTGATTCATCAAGCGGGGCCGAGAAAAAAGGGGGGTCCCAAAACGTGTTTTCTCCATGTTAATTCCCATAGGAAATTTTAGCCACGGTTACAGCCCGAACTGCTGAACGGAATTACACCAAATTTGGCAAAAAGGTAGCGCTTGGTTCAGAAAGCGACCTTTTTTTTAAATGGTGTAAATCCGTTCAGTAGTTGCGGAGAAATTTATAAAATAAGAGTGAAAAAATCAATTTCCTATAGGAAACTTTATGCAAGGCTACAGCAAAAACTGCTGAACGGAATTACACCAAATTTGGCAAAAAGGTAGTGCTTGGTTCAGAAAGCACACTTTTTAAAAATGGTGTAAATCCGTTCAGTAGTTGCTGAGAAAATCCAAAATAAAAGTTTCGATATCTATGGCCGCGGTGGATCCGCGCACCCTCCCGACCAGAGCTGCATGCTAATTGGCTGTCAACACTCCAAACCAGGAAGTGTTGGCAGCCATCTTGTTCCTCGGTAGAACTGAGGAACAAGAAAGCAGTAAAACAAGTGCGCAAAACGCAAAAAGGACGCAGGGTAGAAACACCCTGACCCCCTAGGTCTGCTCAGGGGGTCCCACAAGGACCCCCTGGGCAGAAAAAAACATTTTTTTTTTTTTTTAAATCGGCGGGATGCGCTTAGGGTGCGCGGATCCCGCCGATTAAAAAAAAAAACACAAGAAACAAGTGCGCAAAACGCACAAAGGGGGCAGGGTAGAAACACCCTGACCCCCTAGGTCTGCTCAGGGGTCCCACAAGGACCCCTGGGCACAAAAAGCACACAAAAAAAAAAGACCGGCATCGTGCCGGAGGCCCCGCCCCCTCCCTGCAGCAGTCTGCAAACGCGCCCCCTGGTGCGTTTTAAGAAGGGGAAGTAATTCCCCTTGAATACTGGGGGTCCCTGGGGGCCAACTAGCCCACCAGGAACCTCCGGTATGCGCCAGGGGGCTGCGTTGCAGAGAGGTGTACAGAGGCCATGCCCCTTTTTACACCTCTCTGCAATGCAGCTCTGTGGCGCTTTTTGGAGGTACATGGTGGGCTTGTTGGACTCCAGGGACCCTCAGTATTCAAGGGGACTTAATCCCCCAACTTAAAATGCGCCACGGGGCGCGTTTGCTCAGTGGTGATGGGAGGGGGCATGGCTTCAGGTGACATGTGTGCAAACAGGCCCCGTGGCGCGTTTTAAGATGGGGAATTAAATCCTCTTCAATCCTGAGGGTCCCTGGGGCCAACTAGCCCACCAGGTACCTCCAGTAAGCGCCACGGAGCTGCGTTGCAGAGTGTTGTAAAAGGGGCGTGGCCTCTGAACACCTCTCTGCAACGCAGCTCTCTGGCGCATACTGGAGGTATCTGGTGGGCCAGTTGGCCCCTAGGGACCCTCGGGATTGAGGAGGAATTAATTCTCCAACTTAAAAAGTGCCACAGGGCGTGTTTGCAGACATGTCACTTCAGGCCCCACCCCCTTCCTTCACCATGTGCAAATATTCCTCTAAAATCAGCCGAACTACGAATTCCGATTTACTCACCTGTTATCAGGAGAGACCTCAGTGCTGCATCTTTGAGCCCAGTACTGATCCTGAAAAGTAATTTTAACCGTACTTACCAGTAACTTGAATTTCCTTCCATAGGCTAACATTGACTGGTTTCACTTGGAAATTCTTCTGTGTGTGGAGTTTTGGAACTTTATAATATTCCTCTAAAATCAGCCGAACTACGAATTCCGATTTACTCACCTGTTATCAGGAGAGACCTCAGTGCTGCATCTTTGAGCCCAGTACTGATCCTGAAAAGTAATTTTAACCGTACTTACCAGTAACTTGAATTTCCTTCCATAGGATATCATTGCCTGCTTTTGCTGAAAAAGTTTCTAAGTGTCGATTTTTGAAACATACAAATATTCCTCTAAAATCAGCCGAACTACGAATTCCGATTTACTCACCGGTTATCAGGAGAGACCTCAGTGCTGCATCTTTGAGCCCAGTACTGATCCTGAAAAGTAATTTTAACCGTACTTACCAGTAACTTGAATTTCCTTCCATAGGCTAACATTGACTGGTTTCACTTGGAAATTCTTCTGTGTGTGGAGTTTTGGAACTTTATAATATTCCTCTAAAATCAGCCGAACTACGAATTCCGATTTACTCACCTGTTATCAGGAGAGAACCCAGTGCTGCATCTTTTAGCCCAGCACTGACCCTGAAAAGTAATTCTAACCGTACTTACCAGTAACTTGTATTTCCTTCCATTGGAATCCATTGTCTGGTTTTCAGCAGAAAAGTTTCAAAGTGTCGATTTTCACAAACTACAAATATTCCTTAAAAATCGCCTGTATGACTTAAACGCATTCTTTCAACTGTTTACAGGAGATGGACCAGTGCTGGATCCAGGATCCACCACTGAGTAAGAAAAAGTAACGATAACACTACTTACCTGCTAAGTGAATTTCCTCCCATAGGATAACATTGGTGATTCTATGTGAAGAAGTTTCTAAGTGTCAACTTTTAAAATACAATAATATTCCTTAAAAATCACTACTGTAACCAAAACGCTTTTACTCAACTGTTTACAGGAGATGTCCCAGGACTGAATCTAGGATCCAGTCCTGTGGTTAGAAAAGTAATCCATAAAGTAACTAATTGCATTTAACTAGAAATTCACATTGAGCTCAATGTTGCATTGTGTTTGAAATTGTGTTGCCCATTGCAACAACTGTAACTACTGTACTTAAAAGTCTATTGCCTATTTGCAAAGTATTTAAACTAAAGTAATTCATTCTGAGAAAGTATATTTTGTAATGTAATGTATAATGTAATTACAATGTAATTTAAAAAAAAATATGTAAAAATAAATAGTTTAAAAAAATGTAGTAAATCAGTATCAAAAAAATAAATATAACAATTAATACATTTAAAAATTGTCATTTACAAAACCTTTGAAATTCACTGAAAAAACCATAGGTTTCAGACATGTTATAGTTAGGAATTAGCATTTAAAAACCTTTGAAATTCACTGAAAAAACCATAGGTTTCAGGCACGTTATAGTTAGAAATTAGCATTTAAAAAACCTTACAAATTCACTGAAAAAACCATAGGTTTTAGGGACAGTTATAGTTAGTTGGACATTGCACTCGTACAAAACCCGTGAAATTCCCCTGTTATAGTTAGTTCAGCTAACTATAACTTGCGCTCCGCAATGCACTGCTGATGACGTCACATATTACATCACTCATGACATGGTCAGTGACATCACTGATGACATCACTGATGACATCTCAAATGACATCACTGATGACATCATCCACGTGATAATCTGATGCACCTCCTCACACCCTAATATAACCTTTGATACACTCACTCTAAATTACAGACTGCCATTCGCAAAACCATAGACACTCCAACACCAATAACTACATACCCACTCACTGATTCTTAGGTCTACACACACATCCACTCACTCACCCGTACAGTCACTCATACTTACGGTCACTCAGTACAGGACTATCATATGCACTCATACTCCTATATAGACACTCAAACACCGCCACTCATCCATAGAGGTACTCACACACCTAGTCAGTCATGCAAATAATTAAACACACTGCCATTTACTCACCTATACAGTTATACACACACCAGCTCACTTACTCATACAAATACTAGCACATTCTTATGCTCTTAAACAATCACAGATACAAGCACACACTCATCCATACAGTCACTCTCACAATCACACACTCTCGCTTATAGCTATTTATATACTCCAACACACATATATACTGCCTTTCACATATGTAGTTACTCACACATGTACCACTGGGACATACATTCACTCACTAACACACTCTTACACACACTTACCCACCCATACAGTCTATCACAGATGCACTCTTGAAACCATCCACCCAGTGAATCACCCACTCACACATCTATGCACAGAGTCGCACACACCCCACCCACACAAACATTCAGGCACCCATACAGATACTCAGACAACCAATCAATAACTCGTATAGACACTCATGTAGCTATTCACAAACCCATGCAGCCACTTACACAGCAATAGACAGACGGATACAGACATTCACCCAGTTTAGTCACTAACCCATGCATTCAGTAAGATATGTTTAATCACTCACTTATAGAGTTAGTCACGCACCTACTAAATCATCCATACAGACACTTATACACCCACTCATTCTTCAATACGCCTTTCCCTATATATATTAAAAATATTTAAACTTTACAGAAACACACAGTCACTGGATGATGTCATCAGTGATGTCATTTGAGATGTCATCAGTGATGTCATCAGTGATGTCACTGACCATGTCATGAGTGATGTAATATGTGACGTCATCAGCAGTGCATTGCGGCGGCGCGAGTTATAGTTAGCTGAACTAACTATAACGGGGGAATTTCACGGGTTTTGTACGAGTGCAATGTCCAACTAACTATAACTGTCCCTAAAACCTATGGTTTTTTCAGTGAATATATATATATATATATATATATTATCTACTGGCGGTCGCCAGTAGATAGTTATAGTTAGGACCTATTTTCCATAGGAAATTCACAACATTCTATTTCAAATAACTTTGGCGCCGGTTGACGAATCTTCGCGAAATGTTCAAAACTCGTGGGGCGCTCCGGTCCGCTCCTATCCTGAAAGTTTAATAATAAGGATTTCCAGCTCGTATTTTTTATGATAAATGGCAGTGCACTGTGGGATTTGTATTTTAACACGCAGCCACGTGACCCTTAACCTTCAAAAGCATGCACAATCGCACCTGGCAATTCAAAACGCCCAACCTTCCACCTGTGAGCAAGGCCAAGTGTGGCTGAAACGTTAAGTAATTGGAAGGATGTTGTGCTGCAAGAGACTGAAATAAAGCAAACATTTCCAGTAATGGGCCTCATTTTGTGTGTGTTACACTGCTGGTGTTTGGATGGACTGCTCCGTGTCCATCAATTTGAGGCCGC
Organism: Calotriton arnoldi; assembly: GCA_963921515.1. Taxonomy (NCBI): domain Eukaryota; kingdom Metazoa; phylum Chordata; class Amphibia; order Caudata; family Salamandridae; genus Calotriton; species Calotriton arnoldi. The sequence goes on from CAWUFW010017437.1 coordinate 182,316, forward strand.
CCTGAAGGGTCGGGGGCTCCGGAACAGGAGAATGTGTTGTTGTATATATATATATATATATATATTATCTACTGGCGGTCGCCAGTAGATAGTTATAGTTAGGACCTATTTTCCATAGGAAATTCACAACATTCTATTTCAAATAACTTTGGCGCCGGTTGACGAATCTTCGCGAAATTTTCAAAACTCGTGGGGCACTCCAATCCGCTCCTATCCTGAAAGTTTTGGGGTGATTCATCAAGCAGGGGCCGAGAAAAAAGGGGGGTCCCAAAACGTGTTTTCCCCATGCAATTTTCCATAGGAAACTTTAGACACGGCTACAGCCCGAACTGCTGAATGGAATTACACCAAATTTGGCAAAGAGGTAGTTCTTGGTTCAGAAAGAACCCTTTTTGTTAAATGGTGTAAATCCGTTCAGTAGTTGCTGAGAAAATCAAAAGTAAAAACACATATATATCTATGGACGCGGAGGATCCGCGTACCTTCCCGATCACGAGCTGTATGCTAATTGGCTGTCAACACTCCAAACCAGGAAGTGTTGGCAGCCATCTTGATGCCTCGGTAGAACCGAGGCACAAGAAATCAGAGAGAACAAGTGCGCAAAACGCAAAGGGGCAGGGTAGAAACACCCTGACCCCCTAGGCCTGCTTAGGGGGTCCCACAAGGGCAAAATCCGCTCAGGGTGCGCGGATCCAGCCGAGGGGAAAAAAAGCGAAGCGTGGGCTCTCGCGCTCGTTAATATTCAGCCCCGGGTGGGCCAAATCCCGGGGGCAATTATAGTATTGGGATGGGGGGCCCAAAGGGGCCCCCCAGCCCCGGACACCGCCACCCCCCGGGGCTTCAAATCAATAATGGTGTAGCAGGGTACACACGGCCCCCCGCTGGCCCGGGGACCGCCACCCCCTGGGGCTTTTTTTTTTAATAATAAAACCTGTGTGGGGGGGGCTTGAGCCCCTCCACATGCCCGGGGACCACCACACTCCCGGGGCACTAAATAGTGAAATTGGGGGTCCGTTATGGACCCCCAAGCCCGGGGACCACTACCCCTGGGGCTTTGAAAATGTTGGGAGGGGGCCGCGCGCTCCTCCTGGAGCCCTTGATGGCCCTGGGGACCGCCACCCCCAGGGCCGGCTCCTGCAGTGTCCCGGGGTGCCCACCCCGGGACACTGTAGTTGCTATGGCAGGCGGGAGCCTCGTGGCTCCCGCCCTGCCATAGCAAACTGCTTTGGTTTTGGAGAGAGAGCAGGAAAGCTGCTCTCTCTTCCAAACAAAACGTTGATTTTCCACACGGGGAGCTGCATCTTAGCAGCTCCCCATGTGGAATAAGCAATGCCGGCTCCCGAGGACACGGGGAGCCGGCGGGACCGTGCAGGGGATTGGGGACCCCCCCACGGTCCCCAACAGAGAGGGCCAGCCCCGGGGGATGGGGTCCCGGGGCTACAAGTGGCCGGGAGGGGCCACGCGGCCCCCTTCCCCAAAATTTAAAGGAAAAAAAAAAAAAACAAAGGCCGGCCCGGGGATGGGGTCCCCGGGGCCATAAGTGAGCCTGAGGAGGAGGCAACGCAGCCCCCTCCAAAAGATTTAAAAAAAAAAAAAGGACATGCCCCGGGGATGGGGTCCCGGGGCCGATTAAGGCCTCGGGAGGGGGGCCACGTGGCCCCCTTCCAAATATTTTGTTTTAAAAAAAAAAAAAAAATTAGGGGGCAGGCCCTGGGGGATGGGGTCCCCAGGGCCAATAAATTAGAAAAAGAATGGGGGCCACACAGCCCCTCTTCTTAAAAAAAAAAAAAAAAAAAAAGACTGGCATCGCGCCAGAGGCCACGCCCCCTCCTTGCAGCACTCTGCAAACGCGCCCCCTGGCGTGTTTGCAGATGGGGAACAAATTCCCCTTGAATACTTTGGGTCCCTGGGGGTCAACTAGCCCACCAGGAACCTCCAGTATGTGCCAGGGGGCTGCGTTGCAGAGAGGTGTTCTGAGGCCATGCCCCTTTTTACACCTCTCTGCAACGCAGCTCTGTGGCGCTTAATGGAGGTAGCTGGTGGGCTAGTTGCACCCCAGGGACCCTCATAATTCAAGGGAAGTTAATCCCCCGACTTAAAACGCGCCACGGGGCGCGTTTGCACAGTGGTGAAGGGAGGGGGCGGGGCTTCAGGTGACATGTGTGCAAACAGGCCCTGTGGCGCATTTTAAGATGGGGAATGAAATCCCCTTCAATCCTGAGGTCCCTGGGGACCAGCTAGCCCACCAGGTACATCCAGAAGCGCACAGAGCTGCGTTGCAGAGAGGTGCAAAAAGGGGCATGGCCTCTGAACACCTCTCTGCAACGCAGCTCCCTGGTTGCATACTGGAGGTACAGGGTGGGCTAGTTGTACCCCAGGGACCCTCATGTTCAAGGGACTTAATCCCCCAACTTAAAGCGCGCCACGGGCGCGTTTGCACAGATGTCACCTCAGGCCCCGCCCCTTCCTTCACCATTGTGCAAATATTCCTCTAAAATCAGCCGAACTACGAATTCCAATTTACTCACCTGTTATCAGGAGAGACCTCAGTGCTGCATATTTGAGCCCAATACTGATCCTGTGATCAGTGATGTCATTTGAGATGTCATCAGTGATGTCATCAGTGTTGTCACTGACCATGTCATGAGTGATGTAATATGTGACGTCATCAGCAGTGCATTGCGGGGCGTGAGTTATAGTTAGCTGAACTAACTATAGCGGGGGAATTTCACGGGTTTGTACGAGTGCAATGTCCAACTAACTATAACTGTCCCTAAAACCTATGGTTTTTTCAGTGAATATATATATATATATACTTGAAGATGAAGGATCACAAGAAAACAACAGCCAGCCAGGGCAAAAATCTGGATCCCAAAGGATACAATGAGTCACAAAGAAATAAAATATCCAAGAAAGAAGTGACTCAAACAGATAGATTCACCAAAGAACAAAAATATATTTCCACTACAACGTTTCAGCTTCCGCCTTCCTCAGGTAGTACAAGATGGTTTGCTCCAGTGGCTGCACAGATGACACAGCTGAATTTTCAAAAAGCATCATGAGTGAAGATTCCATTTGGAATGTGGAATCAATGCAGTCCTGAGAGCTCTTGAGATATGCAGTAATCAGGTTGTATTATCAGTAATGTTCAGTCCATCTGGATGCAGTGATTTTAAACGGTACACCCAGAAGTTTCTCTGGAGTCCAGTAGTTCTTCCTTTGAGACATGTTCCATGGGGAAAATCTTCAAATCTGATAGTAAATGATCCACAAGGTTAAAATGATTGGCTACAGGCTGGTCAATTTTCTTATTAATTATTGCCGATTTGTGGTTCCTGAATCAGTGTACGGAGGTCATTCACTGTTTGGCCTACATATTGTTTTTTACAGCTTTGCCGTTGGCACTGAATCACATAAATAATGCATGTTGAGCGACATGTAAGATGCTGTCTTATTACATAGGTCCTTCTCGTAACAGAACTAGTTACTGATGATGTTTGTAAAAGGTATTCACACGTGATGCACCTTTTAGAGTCACAGCAATGAACCCCTGCATTTGTTACAACTTGCTTGAGTTCAGCTCTCACAATAAGAGATCGTAAATTTGGAGCTCTGCGGTAAGCAATGACTGGCAGTTTTGGAAAAACCTTTAGCAATTTTTCACAAGTAGACAGTAAGGGAAATGTTTTTTGCATTATATTTCTGTAGTTGGGAGCTGATGGATGATAGTCAACCACAAATGGAGTTCTGTCACTTCTGTTTCTGCGTTGGTATTCCAAATAAGTGCTTCTCTGGGTAACTGCAAAGACTTGTCAATTTGTTGCTGTATGATATGCAGAGGATAGCCTCGCCTTTTAAATAATGTAGCAAGCTCCTGTAGATGGTCTTTACAGGTTTCCTCATTGCTGCAGATGCGTCTTATTCTGAGTGCTTGGCTGTAGATGATGCTCAGTTTAGTGTGGTGTGTGTGACATGAAGTCCAGTTTAGATACAAATATTGAGCATCTGTAGGCTTGTGGTACAGATCAGTTGTAATTTTTTGTTCATGAATGGTGAGTAGCACATCCAGAAAAGGGAGATGATGCTTCTGTTTAGTATTGCTGCTGGTAAATTTGATGGTAGGATGGATATTGTTTATATAAGCTGTAAATTGTTCCAATGCTCTACTTCCTGCATTCCATATTATAAATATGTCATCAATGTATCTTAGCCATACCAGTGGTTTGATGCTATAAGTAGCAAGTATACAGTTCTCTAGTTTGCCCTATGAAGATATTTGCATACGGATGGAGCCATCCGAGTGCCCATGGAAGTCCCTTTGTATCTGCAGATAGTGTTTACCATTGAATGTAAAATTGTTGGATTTAAGGATAACTCTTGCAAAGTTGAGTAAGCACATTTGTTGATGGCTTTTTCACAGTTCTTTTATTAAGAGCTTCAGATAATGCCATAAGCCCATCCTCATGTGGTATATTGGTGTATAATGATGTAACATCAAATGTAGCCAGAAGAGTATCATCATCAAATGTGTAGGTTTGGTTTAATTTTTCGATAATCTGAAGGAAGTGACTGGTATCTTTAACAAATGATGGCTGATCGGCCGACAAATAAACCATTTATTTGTGTCAGAACACGGCGTCGTCATTCCTTGAAGTACGAGGTTTTGTCAATATATATATATATTTCTCCTTTTTAGCGTTCTTCTCTCGAACACAAATCCGGTGGCACCAGGTAAACAGACAATTACTGCTTAATTTTCAGTTTTTTAGAAGTTCATTTTTATTTTCTTCTTCTTTCATGGCCAAAACACACAGCCAGTTCTGTTTTAAAGATCGGACCGACGCGTTTTGGCGCTTTGCCTTCTACTGGGTCACTGCCGCAGACACGCTCCTCTCCAAATTTTCAAAGTCCGACGCGTTTCGGGCTGACGCCCTTCATCATGGACAATCCTACGTGCAAAAATAGGAAATCACATGGGTGATTAATGAACCACCAGTCCCAGCATGCAATGTATCGCTCACCTGGGCGTATTTAACATTTGAATAAATGGAGGGAATTTACTGGTGCTTTCTGTTTCCTGTGTTTGTACGTAGGATTGTCCATGATGAAGGGCGTTAGCCAGAAATGCGCCGGACTTTGAAAAATTGGAGAGGAGCGTGTCTGCGGCAGTTGCTCCTGCGCCTGTGCATTACCTACCTGCGAGTGCTGTTCCACGCTAGGGCAATCTCTTTCTTTGGATATATATATATATATATATATCATGATGTTGTTGAAAATGTCTTGCTACAGGGTACGACTCATCCACATTCCTTATTGCCCGTATGTGCTGCAAGATACGTTTATGTGCCTCAAGGATAGTACTCCCCAATGTACCTTTTATTACAGGGGCATGACAGCATATAAATTACAAAATCTGATTTGCAATGGAGGGATTTTTTTTGTAATATTTTTTCTCCCAAATCAGTATAGATCTCTCTAATATTAACTCCTTGTACACCTGCTTTGCATCTGCTGCATTTTATGAACCCATTCAAAGGTTTGAGCTAAGTGTTGTAATTAGTAACCTGATTCTTAACCAAAGTGTCCTTAATTGACTGTGACCTCCTATAGGTGATTAGGGGTCTTTTCTCAAATTCTTTTCCCACCACTGGGTCCTGTTGAATTAAGTGCCAGTGTTTTTGCAAGGCTCGTCTCACTTGGCTATGTGCTTTTTTGTATGTTGTGATGAATCTACATTCTTGGTGTACGTTTTTGCCTGATTCTCTTGTTTTCCCTGTTGTATCTGTTTCTTATGAATCTAGGGGGGATATTCTCAAGAACGTGCGATAATCATCGCCAAAATAGGTTAATGCTATTTCTCATATCGCCGTCCATCGCGGGAAAATAACTCTGTGTTAACGTCTCATTCTCAACACGGCGGTAACATGCGATAGTGTCCCGATAACGCGCCAAATGTCCGCGATAAAATCACCGGGGCGGCGATAAAAATCTAAAGCCTAACGTGAAAAAAGTTGCGATGGGCCCAACTGCGATAAAAAATACAGCGATAAGCAGCGCCAGGCCTGCAAGTCCCACAAGTCAGGCGGGAAAAACCACTATAAAAGCGCCAACAAAAAACACAAACAAAACACAAACAACTGCAAAGCACCATGGAGGTAGCCGGAGCGAGTACAGAGGACAACCAGAACCCCACAAGCCCCACGGAGGACCAGCCTGGGACCTCGGGGTCAGGGAAGGGCAAGGAGAAGAAGAAGAGGAACCCGCGTTTCAGTACGCAGGAAAACCAGATCCTCATTAACGAGGTGATAGAACACCACCACCAACTGTTCATCACCTCCACTGTGTCATTGGCAAATAAAAATACAATATGGCAGTCCATCTTGGCCAAGGTGAATGCAGTCGGAGTGAAGAGAAAGGAAGTGGACGACTGCAAGAAACGCTGGACTGATGTGAAGCGCAAAACCAAGCTGAAACTCGCAGCCAACCTAAAAGGAGCAATGCAGACTGGAGGTGGGCGTCCAGCGACACACCAGGAGCTGGATGAGATGGAGGAAATGGTGACCCGAGTCATCATTGGGGAGACGGTGGCAGGAGTTGGGGGACCGGACACTGCACAACATGACCTGACCCAACAGCAACAGGGTGAGTAACGACCAGGGACTGGGGGGACGGGGGGAGATGGGCACAATGGCACACATGCACAATTAAGTATAGCACATCCGCAGACAAACCATGCCCAAGAGTCACAACTCCGACCAAGAGCCCACGTTACCCAAGTCTGCAACATCTCAGCACTGTATAAGCAGAGAAGTGAAAGGCACACCGCCTGAAAGGGATAAGGGCCAGCCAAATCAGAGCTGAAGGGGCAACACACCCACAATGCAGCACAAACGCATAAGAATCAGAGCACCTCAACATTGACAACAATGTGGTACAAACTGCAACACTTTCACAACAGAACAGAGGACACAACTGCCGCCGCTTGTGTGTAGAAAATGGCCATTCGCATTTGGCATAGCAGCAAACTGTAAGATGACAATGTACAAGTACAACCTCACATCCCTGATGGTGTAGAAATGTCAACTGTCCCGCATCACATAGGCATCTCCTCATAAACAGTCACAATGTACATTGTCATGCAGTCTGTAAGTAAACTTGTCCAATGCGTCAACATACATGTGAACACAATGTCAATCTGCATCTCCCCTTCACATTGCAGAGGGAGAATCAACACCTCCTGCAGAGCAGACCCAACAACTCAGCACTGATGATGAAGAGGACCTCCCCAACATCAACACCGACGCCCTCCAACAGCCCATGGACAGCTTAGGCACCCCACCTCCAGGAGCAGTGCAGCCCAGCTGCATCGAGGAGACTCCACCCCTGCACAGACCACACAGCAGGAAGCACCCACCACCGCGGCTGTCTCCCAGGACCCCCACGACCAACACATGGCATTCCAACGCCATGTGTTAGGGTGCCAGGAGAAGATGGCTAATCAGCTGCGGGTGGGGTTCGACCTCATGGCAGCCAAACTAGATGCCATACGTGGGTGTCTACGCCCCATCAGGGACCACTTACAGTCCCTAACGGACACCCACTGTCCGCTCCATGCTCTCCAACAATCCATAGCTGACATTGCTGGAGTCATGACTCTGAGCCAAGAACAACTGTCTAGTCAGAGTGGCTCCAGCGATGACAGCCGGGAGTTGGGACACATGCGGAGGATCATGGATAACATGGAGCGGATGAAGGCGGAAAGAATGTTTGCCATGGCTGCACACCAGCGAGATGTAGCTGTGATCTTCCATGCCCTGCAGATCCTCGTCATGGCATTGCCACCACAAGGCCTGGCGCGGATGAATGCTGCTGCTACTACTCCATCCACATCTCCCCCCCTGAAGTGTCAGTAACACACAGTGCGGCAGACATTCCACCTCCGGCCCCTGATGTGTCAGTGCCACACAGTGATGCAGACTAAACACCACCACCCACATGTGAGGCACATGACACATCAGAGGACGAAGATGATGATGAATCTGGCTTTGTGGTAAGAATGAAATGGTAGCATTCATCTCCGCCATATGGCCTGTTTCAGCTTGGTTCTGCCCTCTGCATCATGCCCTGGAATAACACCTTCCACTGTCCCCCGATACACTCAGCGACACTCACCTTGGAACTCGACATGGACTGCCATATTTTGATTGGTTACCGATGACACAGCAATGACACTGCAGACTGAAGTCTCCCTCTTCCCATGAACTTGTCAATCCCTAAAGGACTCTGGCTGGCCCTCCATTGGGCAACAATGTAAAGTGGGGTTCACATGGCCCTGTACTGCTCCAGCTTCAACACTCCACTGAATGCGAATAAAACATTCTAATTCACACAGATGTGTTGTGGCTATGAGCAATCAAGTATGAAAGTATGGATGAATGTAGGGACAGTGATTCCACAAAAAGGTACTCCCTGGGTAATGCTATCAATGCACATGTATGGCCATGACCCAGGTAGGCAGTGAAACACACATTGTCATTCAAATCAACACTCATCACAGTTGAATACAAGTGAAGGTGCATAGACTTTATTAGCATATGCGTGTCAGTACGGGCAAGATAAGTGCCACAACATGCAGACCAATGCAGCAGTATGTCAGGATGAGGAACGTTGCCAAGCGCCGCTGTCCACTCCGGGGGAGTGCTTCACCTTTCACAAGTGTGTGTTAACCCGCGTTGTTGTCCGCTCATGTATTCGGAGTCCAGGCGAATGCAGCCATGTCCACTGTTGTTGTGGGACATGTGACCATATTTCCAAGATGCAACAAGGTGTTGGGACATGTGCAATGGGTTCGAATCTGTTGTGGCTGCAGGTACGTAGTTACTCGTCCATGAAAGCGATTGCAGCTTCGTAGGCTATCATTTCCAACATGAGCTCGTTGTCGACTTCATCAAACAGGACGGAGAGGCAATCCATTAGCAGGTCCAGACAGATGTGCTGCATCCACCCCCTTTCACCAATTAGCACTACAACCCAATAGGGGAGCGGCTCAATGTGGTCACTGCACACGAGGAGTAGTGCAATCTCCCAGGTCCAGCTGCCAGCATGTATGCCAAGTATCAAGGCATCCCATAAACGGGTATCACGGTGACACTCCTGGTCGTGGGCCAACAGGGGGCACACACACATGTCAAAATCCAGTTCAGCCACCGTCCTGTTGGATAGGCAGACATCCATGGACCACTCGAATATGCACGATCGACAATGCAACACAGGCTGAACGCAGGTGACGTTGGCAAGGTGGAAGCTTAGCCGGTAACTGATCCGCAGCACTGCCAATGGCAGTGCCCCCAGTAAACGCAGCATACGTGCACGGTACAGTTTCACATGACTGGGGTTGTGCATGTGTCCGGGATGTTCTGCCATTGCATTAGTGGCTCTGGTTGAAACGGCACTGTTCTGACCTGCGCCAGTTCTGTGGATGAAATGCCACAGCTCGGATCAATGAGTTGTTTTAGTGTGCAACGGTTGTACGCCTGGGATGGTGTGGGAGTAAGTGTGAAGGCCATTCCATGCAAGATAACTTCGAGCAAGGACTTCTGTGTGTGGGGTGTGTACACGTTGGTCTTTCGTTGGGCTGTGCGTAGTGTGGGAGTCATCATCAGCTGCTATAGTATCTGTCAGGGGGTGCTGGGCACATGCAATTCCGAGGTCGGAGGTGCAGATGTGCTCCCCCCTGATAGTTCAGACAAAGGAGCTTTCATCCCTAATGCTAGTTTCTCATCTGCTTGCATTCAGGAAATGTGAAGTGGCTTGTTGGGGGTGGGGTGGGATGTGTGCGACTTTGGGATTCATGTTTGACATGTCTTGCATGTGGCAAATGAGTGGCATCACTGTGTGTTACGTTGCCTCACAGCTGCTCCTCCCTCCCCCGAGCCTATTTACTTGTGTGCGCTGCGCGGTTGCATCACTTGCACTCCTACGGCACACCATTGTCATGCCTGGCTGCGCATGTCCACAAGCCTGACAACGACACTGTGATGTTGGCCGTTGAAGATGGGCGGCCACGTGAGTGTAGGCCTGTGGGAAGGATAGGGCGGACACAGATGTAGAGTTCATGCCTGGCTGAACTCGCGCTGCGATTAAGGCTAGGCATTTGGCTCATGCTGCGGCAATACAGATACACACAACACTTGGCATGTATGTGCCAAGGCCCCCAGCGGTCTTGCGCTCCTTCATTTCTCCGTTCTTGCGAGCCCGCCCTCCGGGTGCATGCTACATTGCAACATTGTCGATTGCGGGCTGGGTGGCGCCAACACTACAACAGTGACACACTCATTAGTTACTTCCTTTTCCAGGCCAGAACTGAACCACGCCCAGAGCCCCGGGCAAATTCTTCACACCCCTACGCTGTCCTGGCGTACGCCGGCCCAGTGCATTCCGCTTACGCTTACAGGGGGGACGACAGAGCTACGTGTCCAAGGTCTTAGACACTGCCTGAGGTGACATGGTTGCGTCCGCAGTCTCAGCACAAGGTAAGGTGGTAGGGCCCTGGCCCATCATGCATACATAATGACCACAAGGACACAATTAGATAGATAGTGGAACTGCCTACGGGCACGTGCGCCCGGCCACTTTGTATTGCCAGGGTCACATGTCCAGTGACGCCTGTGCTGGATGGGTGTGGGGTGAGTGTAAGCCAGCACTCAGGGAGTGGTTGGTGCTGGCAACAACTAGAACAGTGATCTTCGTATTACACACACAGATTCAATCATAAAGGGTCCATGACTTGTGGTGCACTGAGGTAGGGGCACCAGAGATGAGCGTGCTAATGTGAAATGATTGTTAATCATTGTGTCCCTTCGGGATATTCCCGCTGCAACTGCAGTGGGGTGTGGTACACCTGCCTCATCTTCATCATCATCGTCCCAGGTCTCCCCACTGCCTGAGGCGACGTTGTCGCGTCAGCTGTCCACAGCACAAAACTCAATCATAAAGGGTACATGTGTTGTGGTGCACTGAGTTAGTGGCACCTGAAGCGCTCAGCGGATGCGCAGCCTGCAATGATGCATCGTCCGGGCGGGCCGCACTGATAGCAATGTCTGTTGCCTACTGGACTGCGCCATTAAAAAAATCAAGTCTCAATTTGAATTGTGAGCCCTGCTGACCGCAGTGTAGGCCGGAGGCAGCGGTCAGAAAGGGCCCACAGCCACGTGACGATGACTTGTGGTTCACTGAGTTGGTGGCACCTGAAGCGCTCAGCGGGTGTGCAGCCAGAGATGATGGCGTGCCCTCGCAGGTCAGGATTGGATTTGATTTGTGAGCCCTGCTGACCGCAGTGTAGGCCAGAGGCAGCGGTCAGAAAGGGCCCCCAGCCACGTGACGATGACTTGTGGTGCACTGAGTTGGTGGCACCTGAAGCGCTCAGCGGGTGTGCAGCCAGAGATGATGGCGTGTCCTCGCAGGTCAGGATTGGATTTGATTTGTGAGCCCTGCTGACCGCAGTGTAGGCCGGAGGCAGCAGTCAGAAAGGGCCCACAGCCACGTGACGATGACTTGTGGTGCACTGAGTTGGTGGCACCTGAAGCGCTCAGCGGGTGTGCAGCCAGAGATGATGGCGTGTCCTCGCAGGTCAGGATTGGATTTGATTTGAGTGCCCTGCTGACCGCAGTGTAGGCCGCAGACAGTAGTCAGCACACACATAACTCTGCGGTGCTGTGCAGCTTGGTGCGCTGGGGGCCTGTGTTGCAGATGCCAGCGATCGGCTGAGGAGGCTGGCAGTAATGGTGGCGGACTCGTGGCAGGGTGAGGGGCGCCTCCCTGGCAGACGCGTTGGCCATCCGGGAAGTGAACCATGCCCAGAGCCCCGGCCTATTTATTTGCACTCCTACGCTGGACTGGCGTACGCCGGCCCAGCCCACTCTGCTTACGCTTACAGGGGGGGACAACACGGATACATGACCGGGGTCTTCCCCACTGCCTGAGGTAACATGGTTGCGTCCACTGTCCACAACACTACAAACACCAGCAGTATATGTCCACATGGACATGTCTGTGCTCTGCATACTGTAGTCTGTCCAGCACATCACCGCCACACTTGGCATTGTGTACATTTTTATTCATGGGTGACTTGCCTCCTTCACACATACTTGGTTCCCACCTCTCCCCACATTCTGCAATTGTGTGGCTGTGGGGCCATGCCGTTTTGGGAAGTTCAGCTGTCTTGTTCTGCGCTGCCTCGGTGGTAGTCCGGGGGGTCCTGGGGTGGGGGCGGTGGCTGTTGTGGCCCTCTTGGGTCTCCGAGCTGCATGGTCAGTAGCTCCATGACATGTGTTGGTCTTCAGATGTGGCTCTGGGCTGGGCTCCCTTTCATGCTGCAGGTTGTCGTCCTGCTTTACACCAGTAAAAGGCAGGTGTTAAATCCCTGCTGTTAACGCGCCTTATCGCCTGTTTTTGGGTCGCATCGCGGATCTGGCTGGTCGTTGAGAATATAGCGAAGTGGTGTTTTCGTGTGTTTTTGCACGGGAACGCCTACTCTGCATATCATTAGTGTTAGTTGTCGCTCTCATCCGTGGCGATGTTTTTGCGGAGGATATTGCTGGGAAACTGGCGATATGGGCAGTTTGCTCAGCTTGAGAATGTCTATCGCCACTTTTGCGGCGCTAAAGTGCCAGTAAGTCAGCGATAAGTCCTTGAGAATATGCCCCTAGGTTTTTTAAATCACAGATCTGTCCTAGTTTTGGTGGACACCTGTTGTTTAGCGTGTTTTAGGTTAGATTCGCTGTACCCTCTTTCACTTAATCTCTTTACCATCTCATCTTTTGTCTGTCTGAAAAGATTATGTGTACTGCATATCCTCTTACTAATTCGCCAGTAGGTAGTTATAGTTAGGACCTTGTTTCTATTCAAAAAGCGTTTTTTCTTTAGCCAATATCTTTGGCGCCGTTTGACGAATCTTCGTGAAATTTTCAAAACTAATGGGGCGCTCCGGTCAGCTCCTGTCTTGAAAGTTTCGGGGTGATTCGTCAAGCGGGGGCCGAGACAAAAGGGGGATCCCAAAACACGTTTTCTCCATGTTAATTTCCATAGTAAACTTTAGACAAAGCTACAGCCTGAACTGCTGAACGGAATTATACCAAATTTGGCAAAAAGGTAGGTCTTGGTCTAGAAAGCGTGCTTTTTTAAAAAGGTGTAAATCCGTTCAGTAGTTGCTGAGAAATTCAAAAAATAAAAATATCGATATCTGAGCACCGAGGAGGGCTCGCGAACCCTCCTGAGCACGAACTCAATTCTGATTGGCTGCCAACACTCCAAACCAGAATGTGTTGGCAGCCATCTTGTGACTCGGTAACCGAGTCACAAGAAAACAGTGGAAAAAAGGCTAATAAACAAGAAAAGGGGGCAGGGTAGAAACACCCTGACCCCCGAGGCCTGCTCAGGGGGTGCCAAAAAAAGCATTTTTTTTTAAAAACAAATCGGCCGAATTCACACTGGGTGCGTGAATCTGGCCGAGAAAAACAAAAAAAAACCAAAGCGCGGACTCCCGTGCTTCATTTTGTATAAGCCCCCGGGTGGGCCAGGTCCCGGGGGCAATGTGCAGTTAATTAGCGGGGGCCCCCACAGCCCAGGGGACTCCCACCTCCCTGGGGGCTTTATTCATTATGTGGCTCCCCAGCAGCCCCGGGGACTGCCACCTCCCCGGGGCTTCTAAAAAAATACGTGGGGGGCTCCTGCCCCCCCACCTCCCTGGGGCATTCATCAATATGAGTGGGGGGGCCTCTAGGGCCCCCCCAAGCCCTAGGGACCGCCACCTCTTAAATTAAAATAAAAAAGTGTGAGGGGCTCCTGCCCCCCCACACTGCCCCAGGGACCACCACCTCCCCAGGGCACTAATTATTTAAATTTGGGGGTCTGTTGCAGACCCCCGGGCCCCGGGGACCACCACCTCCCCGGGTCTTTACAAAGGTTGGGAGGGGGGCCACGCGGCCCACCTCCTGGAGCCCTCCATGGCCCTGGGGACTGCCATCCCCTAAGGCCGGCTCCTGCAATGTCCTGGGGTGCCCACCCCCGGGACATTGCGTTTGCTATGGCAGGGCCATAGCAAACTCCTGCTTTGCTTCGTTGAAGCGAGAGCAGGAAACCTGCTCTCGCTTCAACGAAGCAAAGCAGATTGCTTTTGGGCAAGGGGAGCTGCATGTCAGCAGTTCCCCTTGCCCAAAAGCAATGCTGGCTCCCGCAGGAGGCGGGGAGCCGGCAGGGCCCATGGGGGCATTGGGGCTCCCCCATGGTCCCCATCAAGGAGGCCAGGCCCCGGGGCCAGAACTGGCCATGGGGAGGGGGGCCACGCGGCCCCCCTCCGGAATAATTTTTTTTTTTTTTTTTAAAAAGAGCAAATGCCCCGGGGGATGGGGTCCCCGGGGCAGATAACTACCTCAGGAGGGGGGCCTCACGGCCCCACTCCATTAAAAAAAAAAAAATGTATTTGTGGCCATGCCCCGGGGGATGGGGTCCCCGGGGCCGAAATTGGCCTCAGTAGGGGGGCCGCGCGGCCCCCTTCCCGTTTTTTTTTTTTTTTTTAAATGTGGCAGACCCTGAGGAATGGGGTCCCCAGTGCCCCAAAAAGACTGAAAGAAGGTGGGCCACACAACCACCCTTCTAAAAAGATATAAAAATAAATAGCCAGCATCTCGCCGGAGGCCCTGCCCCCTCCCTGCACCACTCTGCAAACGCCCCCCCCTGGCGCGTTCTAAGTTGGGGAATTAAGTCCCCTTGAATACTGACAGTCCCTGGGGGCCAAGTAGCCCACCAGGTACCTCCAGTAAGCGCCACACAGCTGGATTGCAGAGAGGTGGTCCGAGGCTACACCCCTTTTCACACCACTCTGCAAACGCACCTCTTTGCGCACTGCTGGTGGGGCGATGAGGTCCTCTTGCATCCTGAGGAACTCAGGACACAAGTGAACTTCATCCCTTGAGCAGCAGTGCACCAGGAGCCGCGTTTGCAGAGTGGTGTAAAAAGGGTGCATGGCCTCGGACCACTCTCAGCAATCCAGGTGTGTGGGGCTTACTGGAGGTACCTGGTGGGCTACTTGACCCCCAGAGACCCTCAGAAATGAAGGGGGCTTAATACCCCAACTTAGAACGTGCCAGGAGGTGCGTTTGCAGAGTGGTGGGAAAGGGGGCGTGGCCTTTGTCCACCTCTCAGCAATCCCACTGTGTGGGGCTTACTGGAGGTAAGAGGTAGGCTAGTTGGCCCCTAAAGGACCCACAGCAGTGAAGGGGACTTCAATCCCCATCCAAGACGCGCCAGGGAGCGCGTTTGCAGAGTGGTCGGCAAATGGGGCGTGGCCTGCTATGAGAACTTAGCAATCCTGCTGTGTGGGACTTACTGGAGGGAATAGGAGGGGTAGTTGGCCCCAAGGTTGTCCTTGGGGGCCAACTGCCCCTCCTGTTACCTCCAGTAAGTCCCACACAGTGGGATTGCTAAGACGTCTTTGGAGGCCACGCCCCGTTTCTCCACCACTCTGCAAATGCGCCTCCTGGTAGACTACGGGATGGGGGATGAAGTCCACTTTACTACTGAGGGACTTTGGGGGCCAAGAAGCCCTCCTGGTACCTCCTGTGAGTCCTGTGCAGCGGAATTCCTGAGCGCTGGTCGGAGGCCCAGCACCCTTTTTCCACCACTCTGCAAACGCGTCTATTAGTTAAAGAAGTGTTTGCAATGCAATAGGTTTCGCATTTGCGAGTGTTAGAGCTATTGGCGTTGTAAATGTAAAAGTTTTTACTAATGTTTTTTGGAGTGGAGTGGATGTACGTTGTGTGTAGTGCAATTATGTGGTAAGTTGTGCAGTGAAATTATGTGGATAGAAAGTATGTGGTATTTAGTGTGTAAGAATTATGTAGAGTGGGATTATGTGTTATGGAGAGTAATTATGTGGTATGTTAGTCTGTGTTGTGGAGTGGAGTGGTAACCTCAGGTTTAGGCTTCCTCGTTTCCATAAAAGCTCAACTATGAACTCAGTGAGACAAAAAAAGAAGGAATCACTGAGGAGCACTTGTGGACCTAGGCAGAGGTATGAGCAGGGCCACTGGAATTATGTGACTGTTCAGCTGCACCGACTTTCGCACAATTATACATTTTCTGCATTAGCCACATAATTCATCATCTGCTCCCTAATCTCCAGATTTGAACAAAAAAACCTTGTTTCTGGCTCAAACGTTACCAAAAATGCAGCGACAAGTGTTACAACGTGGTGGAAGGCCCTTTGCAAACCTAGAATGGTCACATGTTACTTATTACTAAATGTGGGTGTTAAATTGGTACTAATGGTGTGCAAGCCACTCTTGCTTTCCTCTGCGCCTCACTTGCCTCTTTCTGCATATCTGTTGCTTCTTTCTGCACGTTTCTTTCTTCTTTCTGCACTTCTCTTGCCTCTTTCTGCAACTCTGTTGCATCTTTCTGCACTCTCTATTCCCTCTTTCTGCAAGTCTGCTTGCTTCTTTCTGCACCTCATTTGCTTCTTTCTGTACCTCTGTTACATCTTTCTGCACCTCTCTTGCCTCTTTCTGCACCTCTGTTCCTTCTTTCTGCACTTCTCTTGTTTCTTTCTGCACCTGTCTGTTGCTTCTTTCTGCACACCTCTTGCCTCTTTCTCCACCCCTCTTCCCTCTTTCTGCACTTCTGTTGCTTCTTTCTGCACTTATCTCTGCCTTCTTTCTGCACCTCACTTGCCTCTTTCTGCACCTTTATTGCCTCTTTCTGCACTTCTCTTGCCTCCTTCTGCACTTCACTTGCCTCTTTCTGTACCTCTCTTGCCTCTTTCTGCACCTCTCTTGCCTCTGTCTGCACCTCTACTTGCCTCTTTCTGCACCTCTCTTGCCTCTTTCTGCACCTCTCTTGCCTCTTTCTGCAACTCTCTTGCCTCTTTCTACACCTCTCTTGCCTCTTTCTGCACCTGTCTTGTCTCTTTCTGCACCCTCTGTTGCCTCTTTCAGTACCTCTTTGCTTCTTTCTGCACTTCTCTTCCTTCTTTCTGCACCCCTCCTGCCTCTTTCTGTACCCCTTTTGCCTCTTTGTGCACCTCTCCTACCTCTTTCTGCACCCCTCTTGCCTCTTTTTGCACCTCTGCTGGTTCTTTCTGCACTGCTCATTTGCTTCTTTCTGCAGTTCACTTGCCTCTTTCTGCACTTCTCTTGCCTCTTTCTACACCTCTGTTGCTTCTTTCAGCAATTGCTCTTGCTTCTTCCTGCACCTATCGCTTCCTACTTTCTGCATCCCTCTTGCCTTTTTCTGCACCCCTCTTCCCTCTTTCTGTACCTCTCTTGCCATGTCTGCCCACCGGTTCCCTCTTTCTGTACCTATTTTGCCTGTTTCTGCATTTCTCTTGCCTCTTTCTGCAGTTCTCTTGCCTCCTTCTGCACCTCACTTGCCTCTTTCTTCACCTCTGTTGGTTCTTTCTGCACTTCTCTTGCTTCTTTCTGCACCGCTCTTGCCTCTTTCTGCACCTCTCTTGCCTCTTTCTGAACCCTCTCTTACCTGTTTCTGTACCTCTCCTGCCTCTGTCTGCACCTCTGTTGCCTCTTTCTGCACTGCTCTTGCTTGTTTCTGCACCTCTACTTGCCTCTTTCTGCACTTCTCTTGCCTCTTTCTGCACCTCTGTTGCTTCTTTCAGCAATTCTCCATGCCTCTTTCTGCAGTTCTCTTGCTTGCTTTCTGCACTGCTCTTGCTCTCTTTCTGCACTCGTCTTCCCTCTTTGTGCAACCTCTCTTGCCTCTTTCTGCACCTCTCTTGCTCTGGCTTCTTCCTGCACCACTCTTGCCTCATTTTTGTATCTCTGTTGCTTCTTTCTGCACTTCTCCTGCCTCTTTCTGCACCTCTCTTGCCTCAGTCTGCCCACCTATTCTCTCTTTCTGCACCCCTTTTGCCTGTTTCTGCAACTCTCTTGCCTCTTTCTGCAGTTCTCTTGCCTCCTTCTGCACCTCACTTGCCTCTTTTTGCACCTCTATTGGTTCTTTTGCACTGCTCTTGCTTCTTTCTGTACCTCTCTTGCAAATTTCTGTACCCCTCTTGCCTCTTTCTGCACCCTTTTTACCCGTTTCTGCACCTCTCTTGCCTCTGTCTGCACATCTGTTCCCTCTTTCTGTACCTCTTTGGCCTGTTTCTGCAACTCTCTTGCCTCTTTCTGCAGTTCTCTTGCCTCATTCTGCACCTCTGTTGCTTCTTTCTGCACTTCTCTTGCCTCTTTCTGCACCCCTGTTGCTTCATTCTGCACTTTCCATGCTTCTTTCTGCACCTGTCTTGCTTCTTCCTGCACCCCTGTTGTCTCTTTCTGCACTCGTCTTCCCTCTTTCTGTACCTTTCTTGCCAGTTTCTGCATCTCACTTGCCTCTTTCTGCACTTTCCTTGCTTCTTTCTACACCTCTGTTGCTTCTTTCAGCAATTCTCTTGCCTCTTTCTGCACTTCTCTTGCCTGTTTCTGCACCTCTCTTGCCTCTTTCTGCACGTCTCTTGGCTCTTTCTGCACCACACTTGTTTCTTTCTACACTTCTCTCTTTCTGCACCCCTGTTGCTTCATTCTGCACTTTCCATGCTTCTTTCTGCACCTGTCTTGCTTCTTTCCGCACCCCTGTTGTCTCTTTATGTACCTCTTTTGTCTCTTTTTGTACTTTTCTTGCCTTTTTCTGCAGTTCTCTTGCCTCTTTATGCCCCTCTGTTGCTTCTTTCTGCACTTCTCCTGCCTCTTTCTGCACCCCTGTTGCTTCATTCTGCACTTTCCATGCTTCTTTCTGCATCTGTCTTGCTTCTTTCTGCACCCCTGTTGTCTCTTTCTGCACTCGTCTTCCCTCTTTCTGTACCTTTCATGCCTGTTTCTGCATCTCACATGCCTCTTTCTGCACTTTTATTGCTTCTTTCTACACCTCTGTTGCTTCTTTCAGCAATTCTCTTGCCTCTTTCTGCAGTTCTCTTGCCTGTTTCTGCACCCCTCTTGCCTCTTTCTGTAACAGTCTTCCCTCTTTGTGCAACTCTCTAGCCTCTTTCTACACGTCTCTTCCCTCTTTCTGCACCACTCTTGCCTCTTTTTGTAGCTCTGTTGCTTCTTTCTGCACTTCTCTTGCCTCTTTCTGCACCCTTCCTGCCTCTTTCAGCACCTCTGTTGCTTCTTTCTGCACTTCTCTTCCTTCTTTCTGCACTCCTCGTGCCTCCTTCTGCACCTCTGTTTCTTCTTTCTGCACTTCTCTTGGTTCTTTCTGCACTGCTCTTGCCTCTTTCTGCATCCCTCTTGCCTCTTTGAGCACCTCTTTTGCTTCTTTCTGCACTTCTCTCTCCTCTTTCTGCATCCCTCCCGCCTCTTTGTGCACCTCTGATGCTTCTTTCTGCACTTCTATTGCCTATTTCTGCAAGTCTCTTGCTTCTTTCTGCAGCTGGCTTGCCTCTTTCAGCACCTCTGTTGCTTTTTTCTGCATATCTCTTGCCTCTTTCTGCACCTCACTTGCCTGCTTCAGCACCTCTGTTGCTTTATTCTGCAGATCTCTTGCCTCTTTCTGCACCCCTCTTTTCTCTTTCTGCACCTCTCTTGACTCTTTCAGCACCTCTGTTACTTCTTTCTGCACTTCTCTTCCTTCTTTATGCACCTCTCTTGTTTCTTTCTGCACCTCACGTGCCTCTTTCAGCACCTCTGTTGCTTTTTTTCTGCAGATCTCTTGCCTCTTTCGGCACCCCTCTTTTCTCTTTCTGCACCTCTCTTGCCTCTTTCTGCACCCCTGTTCCCTCTTTCTGCACCTTTCCTGCCTGTTTCTGCACCTCTCTTGCCTCTTTCTGTACCTCTGTTGCCTCTTTCTTCACTTTTCTTGCCTCTTTCTCCACCCCTTTTGCCTCTTTCTGCACCTCTGTTGCATCTTCCTGCACTTCTATTGCCTCTTTCTGCATCTGTCTTGCTTCTTTCTGCACCTCAATTGCCTCTTTCAGCACCTCTGTTGCTTTTTTCTGCAGATCTCTTGACCTTTTCTGCACCTCACTTGCCTCTTTCAGCACCTCTGTTTCTTTTTTCTGCAGATCTCTTGCCTCTTTCTGCACCCCTATTTTCTCTTTCTGCACCTCTCTTGCCTCTATCAGCACCCCTGTTCCCTCTTTCTGCACCTTTCCTGCCTGTTTCAGCACCCCTCTTGCCTCTTTCTGTACCTCAGTTGCCTCTTTCTGCACTTCTCTTGCTCTTTCTGCACCCATCGAGCCTCTTTCAGCACCTCTGTTACTTCTTTCTGCACTTCTCTTCCTTCTTTCTGCACCCCTCCTGCCTCTTTCTATACCTCTCTTGCCTCTTTTGCACCCCTCCTACCTTTTTCTGCACCCCTCTTGCCTCTTTTTGCACCTCTGTTGGTTCTTTCTGCACTGCTCTTGCTTCTTTCTGCACCTTACTTGCCTCTTTCTGCACTTCTCTTGCTTCTTTCTACACCTCTGTTGCTTCTTTCAGCAATTCTCTTGCCTCTTTCTGCACTTCTCTTCCTTCTTTCTGCACCCCTCCTACCTCTTTCTGTACCTCTCTTGCATCTTTGTGCACCTCTCCTACCTCTTTCTGCACCCCTCTTGCAACTTTTTGCACCTCTGTTGGTTCTTTCTGCACTGCTCTTGCTTCTTTTTGCACCTTACTTGCCTCTTTCTGCACTTTTCTTGCTTCTTTCTACACCTCTGTTGCTTCTTTCAGCAATTCTCTTGCCTCTTTCTGCAGTTCTCTTGCCTCTTTCTGCACCCCTCTTGCCTCTTTCTGCACCATCTTCCCTCTTTGTGCAACTCTCTAGCCTCTTTCTACACCTCTCTTCCCTGTTTCTGCACCACTCTTGCCTCTTTTTGTACCTCTGTTGCTTCTTTCTCACTTCTCTTGCATCTTTCTTCACCCTTTGTGCCTCTTTCAGCACCTCTGTTGCTTCTTTCTGCACTTCTCTTCCTTCTTTCTGCACCCCTCCTGCCTCTTTCTGTACCTCTCTTGCCTCTTTGTGCACCCCTCCTACCTTTTTCTGCACCCCTCTTGCCTCTTTTTGCACCTCTGTTGGTTCTTTCTGCACTGCTCTTGCTTCTTTCTGTACCTTACTTGCCTCTTTCTGCACTTCTCTTGCTTCTTTCTACACCTCTGTTGCTTCTTTCAGCAATTCTCTTGCCTCTTTGTGCATTTCTCTTCCTTTTTTCTGCACCACTCCTGCCTCTTTCTGTACCTCTCTTGACTCTTTGTGCACCTCTCCTAACTCTTGCTGCACCCCTCTTGCCTCTTTTTGCACCTCTGTTGGTTCTTTCTGCACTGCTCTTGCTTCTTTCTGCACCTTATGTGCCTCTTTCTGCACTTTTCCTGCTTCTTTCTACACCTCTGTTGCTTCTTTCAGCAATTCTCTTGCCTTTTTCTGCAGTTCTCTTGCCTGCTTCTGCACTCCTCTTGCCTCTTTCTGCACCGTCTTCCCTCTTTGTGCAACTCTCTAGCCTCTTTCTACACCTCTCTGCCCTCTTTCTGCACCACTCTTGCCTCTTTTTGTATCTCTGTTGCTTCTTTCTGTACTTCTCTTGCCTCTTTCTGCACCTCTCTTGCCTCAGTCTGCCCACCTATTCCCTCTTTCTGCACCCCTTTTGCCTGTTTCTGCAACTCTCTTGCCTCTTTCTGCAGTTCTCTTGCCTCCTTCTGCACCTCACTTGCCTCTTTTTGCACCTCTGTTGGTTCTTTTGCACTGCTCTTGCTTCTTTCTGTACCTCTCTTGCAAATTTCTGCACCCCTCTGTGAGAAGTTGGCCTGGCATATGCTGTCCACTAATTATAGTGGGCACCTTGCACCAGTCCAAACAACCCCTTATTGGAGATAGGTTAAAGACAACCTTTATTGAAAGCTATCCTAGTGGTAGCTATGGAGAGCAGCCTTCAGGCTAAGTCTTGGAGGAATGTAAAGCAGCTTGTTTTACCAGTCTATAATCTCTTGAGTGACCAAATGAAAGAGGACCACACCAGGTATATATTCAAAATATATGTATTTATTGCTAAACACACCCCTCTAGTCTCTTTATGAGGCTAGAGTTCGAAGTACATAAGTTATAAGTTAGTTATCTACAGTAATAGCACAAATACACGTTTGAGCCCTAGGGGCGTACCAAACCATATACCAATAAAGTGGTATAAGAACCACGACTGAGCTAGACACAGGGCCTAGAGCCTGTAGAAGTGCTTGGACCACAAGGAACCACCCAAGGTAGTGACACAGGGGACCCACGGGGGACGCGTGCAGTGTGAGAACACAGCCGCGAATCGCCGTTGACTTCTATGGGGAAAGTCGCGGTTGGAATTTTAAAGAAAAGGGACACTTAGAGGAGGACTTGGAGCAAACCCTTTTAGAACTAGGCTGTTCTAGTGTCAATACCCACGGGAGCACCGGAGTACTCGAGTTACCTCACCCAGGGGAGCCGGGTGCATAGGTGTCTTTCGGGGTCGGGTTTCGTCGTCGTTTTCAATGGCGATCTGCTGCAAAGTGCTGCTGGCGGCCAAGTCGAAAGTGTTCGGGTGGATCCAAAGGTGGATCGAAGATCTGAAGAACCTGAAAGCAGAGGGGACAGAGTCTGGGTCACTAGCCAGTGACCAGGAAGGCGATGAGCAGATGCCCACCGATGTCGAGTGCTTCAGGTAGGTTGACAGTCGTCTTGACTCTTCAGCCACGAGGTCCAGGAGGCGTCGACGATAACCAGGAGCTAGATTTGAGCTGCTCCATGACGTCTGTCGATTGCAGGGGTATCAGCGACCGGATTGGACCCAACAAGCCTTGGCAACGGCAAGTCTTGTGGAAATGGAAGAAGGACGATGGTGCAGACCAGCAAGGTCTGTGGGACTCACCCAGCAAGGGTAAGTCAGGGCACGCCTGGAGCAACCAGGGAGCCCAAGCAGAAGAAGATTGGCCTTCGGGAGGGCCTACTAGCCAACGGACTAGCGACCGCGAAGGAGCCTCGAGTGGACGCACTTGGAGCTGGCTCACAGGACACTCGTGGAGTGGAGGCCAGTGATCTTCGGTGCAGTCGGTGCTGGAGGCTGGGGCTACTCGGAGCCCAAAGCACAACTTCGTGGGAGACCCAGAAGAGGATGCACTTGCAAATGCGATCGGTGTCCAGGGGTCACGGTTCCACGTTACCCACGACAGCTACGGGCCTCAGCTTTGCTGGGGACTCAGGGCAGCCTCGGGGAAGTCTGGAAATCTACCTCTGGTGATGCAAAGACTTCGGCGTCCGGCGGGAGCTTCAGCGATGCAGACCGGACAATTGCTTCTTTGGTGCCTGCCAAGCAGGGAGTCACTCCTTGACCCCAAGGGAGATTCTTCAGTCCTCTAATCTTGAAGTAGAGCGTCGAAGGTCCAGGATTCTGTGTCAGAGTTTCGTCCAGGTAAATCTAAAGTCCTAAGGACTGGGGTCCCATACTTATACCAAGTTAGGGGGTTGGACATACTCTGGGGACCCACCTATGGGAGGGTCAGGGCAGAGGGGTGGTTACACCCCTTTCCCTTTGTCCAGTTTCGCACCAGAGCAGGGGCTGGAAGCCCCTGAGCCGGTTTGAACTGGGGTATGCACAGGGACACCAAATGTGCCCCCAGTGCAGGACTTCAAAGCACCAGAGAGTGCTCCCGCCCAGCCCCAATACACATTATCCTGTCTGGGGAGGTGGTTACACCTCCCTGCAACAGGAAACCTATTGTCCAGGTTTCCCCTGCCGGAGTTTCAGTCAGCAGCAGGAGGCCAGACTTGTGTCTGTGGCAGCAGCATCCATTTTGTGATGCCAGGGCTTTGCAAAGTCAGTACCGGGTATACCGGTGTGTACATGTCTCTCCCTCTAGAAGGGTGGAATGCTACCCCCGCCACCAGAACTGGCGGGGGGTAGTATTCCAAGATGTTTGACACCAAACACGACATGTTTCCGTGCAGCCATCCCAAAGTTAGCATTTAACGCGAGGTTATAATGCGCTTAAGAGTATATGGTCAGGCTGCACTACAAACAGCATCAGAGAAGGGTCTCCGAACGCTGCAGAGGGGCTCTGCTCATGCAGGGGCACCCTCTCACATAGGAACCAAGCACTCTGCCTTCAGGATTGATAAGGCCTGCCATAGGAGTGACTTATAGGTTTATATGTGTGTATCTATGTAGTGATATAGGTAGCCTATATCACAGTAAGGGGTGCATGCACCACCTTACCCAGGCTGCAGTAGCAGACCTGTGGTGTCATTTTGGATGGCCTTCCAGGGGTGGCACAATACATGCTGCAGCCCCTGGTAGGCCTCTGAGGTACCTATGCCCTGGGTACATAGTATACCATATACTAGGGACTTATAAGGGCACTCCAGATTCCAATCAGAGATGTGCCTAAGGCACATGGAAACCATTTTATAGAGGAAGCAGATAGACTGGGGCCCTGAATAGCAGGATCCCAGTCCAACTAAGTCATAAACCAGCAAAACACCAGGAAAAAGTGGGGGCAACCATATAGTCAGATTCCACCTTCCTACATAACCCCCCCCAAACGAAAGGAGATAAGGCTAACCTTGGCCAGTTGAGCCTTTATTGACTAAGTGGCCATATAAGGAAGCACCTGCACTAGCATGGTTGCCCCCTGTCTTATGGTCCACTAAGCACTCCCTCACCCTAAGGGTATGAGAGGGTCTCCACCATGGGGAATTACTACCTGTGGTGTGCTTTGGTAAAGTACAAGGCTGGTGAGGTGTCTGAGAAGGGAAGTGAGGCCCTAGGAAGGTTGGTCTCAGCTTCCTCAGATCACTGGTCACCATGTATGCCTGTCTTTCCATGACTGAGTTGCACTTTGCTCTAAGGGTCAACCTTTGGCTGCCTACAGCTGGGGGTTGGGTCCCTTTGGATGGACCACTGGAGGGACATGGCAGGTTTGGAACCTTTTGGTCCCAGGTTTGCCCTTGACTAACAGAGTCCTTCTGGGGGAGGTCCCTACACAAAGGTATGGGGGATCCCTCAGTGGGTTGAGGAATTTTCACCTGGCTAGGGCTACTAGACTGGGTGCCCCTAATCTGCTGATGGGGGGTTCCTCTGGGCAGGGGGCCCTGGGGGGTCCACTGACCTCCCTGACCTCTGCAGCCCTGGGCTGACTGAGGCAGGGTAGAGAGGGGCAGGTTACCTGCTCCAGACTGGGTACCACCTTGGAAGGGTCCTCTGCCATCAGGGGTGGGGCCAGGCCAGGCCTGACTACCTCTGGGGCAGTTCCTTCACTAGGGGTAGGGTCAGTTCCCTGAGGAGGCTGACCCTTACCTACTGTCTGGAGGGAAGAAGACTTTTCTTCAACCCTTGTGCTCTCTTTTGGGGGAGAGTGGGCCATTCTTCCAGGCTCCATCTCTCCAAAATTTCCCTGGGCTTGGGCTGTGGCCATCACAGCCCCACTAACCTTTACAGGGACGCCCAGCATTCTCAGATGGGTTTGGTGTTCAACTTCAGCCCAGGCTGAAATTTCCAGATCATTGCCCATCAGGCAATCTACAGGCAAGGTTGGGGACACTGCCACTCTTTTTGGGCCTGTGACCCCTTCCCAGCTGAGATTGACTATGGCCATGGGGTGATCTGTTCTGACACCATCAATGTTGGTTACCTGGTATTTAAACTCAGGTAAAAGCTGGTGAGGGGGACTAGTTTCCCTGCCACCATGGTGACACTAGCCCCTGTGTCCCTAAATGCCACAGCTTTCTGACCATTAATTATTGGCTCCAGTCTGTACCTGCCCAATGCATTGGGACCCATGGTAAAGGTGGCAAATCCTATACCACCATCAGAGTCAGAGGAGTCTGTTGAGGGAGTCCTGTCTAAACTAGGGCCCACCTCTGTTCCTCTTGCAAAAGCACCTAACTTTTTGGGTGCACTACTTCCAACTGGAGGATTACTACTGGTAGTACCAGGAGGGGTGGTAGTAGTTGTTGGAGGAACATTTTCTTTATTGCCAATCCTTGGGCAACTGGGATCAGTTTTGCAGTGTCCAGGCTTTTTACAGACATGGCAATATGGTTTCTTTTCAGGAGAGGAAGGAGTTTGGGACCCACCCCCAGAAGAGGACTTTTGGGGCCCTGTAGTGGATTTATCCTTAGATTTATCCCCACCTTTCTCTTGGGACTTGGTAGAATCTTTCTTCTGGTCACCACCCTGATTCTTAGTCTTTACTCTGGTTCTGACCCATTTGTCTGCCTTCTTTCCCAATTCTTGGGGAGAGGTCAGATCAGAGTCCACCAGGTACTGGTGTAAAAGCTGGTTTTGACAATTATTAAGGATCTGCTCCCTCATAATCAAATTGTACAATCCTAAAAAGTCATGCACCTTGTTGCCATGTATCCAACCTTCCAGAGCCTTAGTAGCACAATCTACAAAGTCAACCCAGTCTTGAGTCTGAGCCTTTTGGGTGTCTCTGAACTTCAACCTATACTGTTCAGTGGTTAGGCCAAACCCATCTATCAGAGCACTCTTCAAGACTTTGTAATTGTCAGCATCCTCTTCTCTTACAGTGAGGAGCTTGTCTCTACCTTTGTCTGCAAAGGAGAGCCACAAGATTGCTGCCCACTGCTCCTGAGGGACCCTCTGTACTTTACAGGCCCTCTCCAGTGCAGTTATCCATTTGTGGATGTCATCCCCACTCTGGTAGGGAGGGACAATCTTGCTCAGGTTTCTATGGTCATAAGACCTTTCCCTATCTCTGGGGAAATTGCTGCCACCATGGGACTCTAGTCCCATCTTTTTCTCTCTTTGTAGAGATCTAGGGACTCCCTGTCTATAGCCAACTGCTGTTTTCTGAGTTCAAGCTGGGCTTGCTCATACTCAATCAGTCTCTTTCTCCTGTCATGAGAGGATTCTCTCCTATGAGAAGAGACAGAGGTCCCTATTGAGGTGTCAGAGTGGTTAGACTCCTGAGAAGGAGATCTAGACCTTCTGGGCACACTCACAATTCTTCCTGGGGGGACAAAGGGGAGGTCATTCTGATCCTCCTCCTCCTCCACAGGAGGAATTGGGTTCTCCAGGTCAAGGTCATTTTCACCTTCCTGGCCAGTTTCAGAGGGGGGCCTGGGTTTCTTCACCCCTGACCCCTTCCTCATCTTCTGCCCCACCCTCTCTGCCTACCCCTTCAGACCCTAGGGGCCTGCTGAGATCATCAGCTAGTAGCACCTCTCTGAGGTGTTGGGTGCTGGCACTTTTGCCTGCCTTCAGCTTCCTAGTATTGCATAATGCTCTCAATTCCAAGAATGGGAGTTTATCATACTTGGAGGGAAGAAGCCCACTGGCTTCTGGCAAGGACTCACTGGGTCCTGGCTTTGAAGACATTACTAGTGAGGTGTGGTGTATGCACTACCTACTCTAGTGTGGCCTACTAAACTCTCTTGAGTTGTAGAAAGGGTGTGCTATCCCTTAACACACAACTCTAAGTTCAGTAGAACTTACTGTATACTAAGCTTGATTTATATGTACCTTAGGTACCCTTAGTGGTTTTCAGTTGATCAATTCAATTGAGATTATCTGGTAAAACAATAGCAAGCTGGAATCCCACACGCTGCACACCAATGTGAGAAGTTGGCCTGGCATATGCTGTCCACTAATTATAGTGGGCACCTTGCACCAGTCCAAACAACCCCTTATTGGAGATAGGTTAAAGACAACCTTTATTGAAAGCTATCCTAGTGGTAGCTATGGAGAGCAGCCTTCAGGCTAAGTCTTGAAGGAATGTAAAGCAGCTTGTTTTACCAGTCTATAATCTCTTGAGTGACCAAATGAAAGAGGACCACACCAGGTATATATTCAAAATATATGTATTTATTGCTAAACACACCCCTCTAGTCTCTTTATGAGGCTAGAGTTCGAAGTACATAAGTTATAAGTTAGTTATCTACAGTAATAGCACAAATACACGTTTGAGCCCTAGGGGCGTACCAAACCATATACCAATAAAGTGGTATAAGAACCACGACTGAGCTAGACACAGGGCCTAGAGCCTGTAGAAGTGCTTGGACCACAAGGAACCACCCAAGGTAGTGACACAGGGGACCCACGGGGGACGCGTGCAGTGTGAGAACACAGCCGCGAATCGCCGTTGACTTCTATGGGGAAAGTCACGGTTGGAAGTTTAAAGAAAAGGGACACTTAGAGGAGGACTTGGAGCAAACCCTTTTAGAACTAGGCTGTTCTAGTGTCAATACCCACGGGAGCACCGGAGTACTCGAGTTACCTCACCCAGGGGAGCCGGGTGCATAGGTGTCTTTCGGGGTCGGGTTTCGTCGTCGTTTTCAATGGCGATCTGCTGCAAAGTGCTGCTGGCGGCCAAGTCGAAAGTGTTCGGGTGGATCCAAAGGTGGATCGAAGATCTGAAGAACCTGAAAGCAGAGGGGACAGAGTCTGGGTCACTAGCCAGTGACCAGGAAGGCGATGAGCAGATGCCCACCGATGTCGAGTGCTTCAGG
Organism: Calotriton arnoldi; assembly: GCA_963921515.1. Taxonomy (NCBI): domain Eukaryota; kingdom Metazoa; phylum Chordata; class Amphibia; order Caudata; family Salamandridae; genus Calotriton; species Calotriton arnoldi. The sequence goes on from CAWUFW010017437.1 coordinate 210,765, forward strand.
TAGGTTGACGGTCGTCTTGACTCTTCAGCCACGAGGTCCAGGAGGCGTCGACGACAACCAGGAGCTGGATTCGAGCTGTCCCATGACGTCTGTCGATTGCAGGGGTGTCAGCGACCGGATTGGACCCAACAAGCCTTGGCAACGGCAAGTCTTGTGGAAATGGAAGAAGGACGATGGTGCAGACCAGCAAGGTCTGTGGGACTCACCCAGCAAGGGTAAGTCAGGGCACGCCTGGAGCAACCAGGGAGCCCAAGCAGAAGAAGATTGGCCTTCGGGAGGGCCTACTAGCCAACGGACTAGCGACCGCAAAGGAGCCTCGAGTGGACACACTTGGAGCTGGCTCACAGGACACTCGTGGAGTGGAGGCCAGTGATCTTCGGTGCAGTCGGTGCTGGAGGCTGGGGCTACTCGGAGCCCAAAGCACAACTTCGTGGGAGACCCAGAAGAGGATGCACTTGCAAATGCGATCGGTGTCCAGGGGTCACGGTTCCACGTTACCCACGACAGCTACGGGCCTCAGCTTTGCTGGGGACTCAGGGCAGCCTCGGGGAAGTCTGGAAATCCACCTCTGGTGATGCAAAGACTTCGGCGTCCGGCGGGAGCTTCAGCGATGCAGACCGGACAATTGCTTCTTTGGTGCCTGCCAAGCAGGGGAGTCACTCCTTGACCCCAAGGGAGATTCTTCAGTCCTCTAATCTTGAAGTAGAGCGTCGAAGGTCCAGGATTCTGTGTCAGAGTTTCGTCCAGGTAAATCTAAAGTCCTAAGGACTGGGGTCCTATACTTATACCAAGTTAGGGGGTTGGACATACTCTGGGGACCCACCTATGGGAGGGTCAGGGCAGAGGGGTGGTTACACCCCTTTCCCTTTGTCCAGTTTCACGCCAGAGCAGGGGCTGGAAGCCCCTGAGCCGGTTTGAACTGGGGTATGCACAGGGACACCAAATGTGCCCCCAGTGCAGGACTTCAAAGCACCAGAGAGTGCTCCCGCCCAGCCCCAATACACATTATCCTGTCTGGGGAGGTGGTTACACCTCCCTGCAACAGGAAACCTATTGTCCAGGCCTCCCCTGCCGGAGTTTCAGTCAGCAGCAGGAGGCCAGACTTGTGTCTGTGGCAGCAGCATCCATTTTGTGATGCCAGGGCTTTGCAAAGTCAGTACCGGGTATACCGGTGTGTACATGTCTCTCCCTCTAGAAGGGTGGAATGCTACCCCCGCCGCCAGAACTGGCGGGGGGTAGTATTCCAAGATGTTTGACACCAAACACGACATGTTTCCGTGCAGCCATCCCAAAGTTAGCATTTAACGCGAGGTTATAATGCGCTTAAGAGTATATGGTCAGGCTGCACTACAAACAGCATCAGAGAAGGGTCTCCGAACGCTGCAGAGGGGCTCTGCTCATGCAGGGGCACCCTCTCACATAGGAACCAAGCACTCTGCCTTCAGGATTGATAAGGCCTGCCATAGGAGTGACTTATAGGTTTATATGTGTGTATCTATGTAGTGATATAGGTAGCCTATATCACAGTAAGGGGTGCATGCACCACCTTACCCAGGCTGCAGTAGCAGACCTGTGGTGTCATTTTGGATGGCCTTCCAGGGGTGGCACAATACATGCTGCAGCCCCTGGTAGGCCTCTGAGGTACCTATGCCCTGGGTACATAGTATACCATATACTAGGGACTTATAAGGGCACTCCAGATTCCAATCAGAGATGTGCCTAAGGCACATGGAAACCATTTTATAGAGGAAGCAGATAGACTGGGGCCCTGAATAGCAGGATCCCAGTCCAACTAAGTCATAAACCAGCAAAACACCAGGAAAAAAGTGGGGGCAACCATATAGTCAGATTCCACCTTCCTACAGCTGGAGACGACTTACAGTGTGCATTCATATGCTGAGGGTATTATAACAAGGCCCAGCATAACTCCTATGATGCAAACCCCCAACCTACGCATCTAAGGCGTAAGTGTATGGCCAGCCAAGAAACCCCCTCTAGATGATCTAACCCTCACCTGGTGCGTAAGAGTGTAGGACCCTGTCTTGGTCACGAACTGGCACACCCTCACATAGATGTCATTCAGCTGCTCGGGCAAAAGCTTCAGCATGCAGGGACCCTCGAAGTCAGCAGGAGTGTCTCCTCTGACTATTCTTGGGAAACAAAGAAGGTCATATGCAGAAAAGCATCCTTGCCTTGGGCCGAGATTGTGATCAGGGCTGCGCATTGGTTGTGTATTCCACAGATAGCCGTGGTTGCCATATGGATGTAATAACAGACACATTTGTATAACGCATATGAGGGTCTCTGGTACACAATGCCAATGGCAGTGACAGTGTTCTCAATGAAGCTCTCTGTGCCAGCAAGGTCAGTGTTTCCAAGAAACGAACTCCAAGTGTCACAAAAATGCAAATGTATGACAAAAGTTGATGTAATAAATGGAAGACAACATTAGGAAATAACCGTGGTATATGTAAAAATTGCACTATTTCCTACCAGGCTGAACTCAGGTGCACACACAACAATATATACATATATATTACCTACTGCACGGTCGCTAGTAGGTAGTTGTAGTTAGACCTAGTTTCCATAGGAAAAGCGTTGTTTGTCTCCCTGTCAGCTTTGGCTGGCCAAGCTGACGAACCTTCGCGAAAGTTTCAAAACTAGTGGGATCAGCTCCGGTACAGCTCCTGTCTTGGGAAAGTTTCGGGGTGATTCGCCGCTGGAGCCGAGGTGTGTGGTCCCAAAACAGACGTTTTCCCCATGTTATTTTCCATAGAAACTTTAGACAAAGTTGTAGCTCGAACTAGCTGAACGGAATTACACCAAATTTGGCAAAAGGTAGGTCTTGGTTCAGAAAGAGTCCTTTTGTTAAATGGTGTAAATCCAGTTCAGTAGTTCCTGAGGAACTAGAAAAGAGAAAAAGTTTCTGGAGCATTCATGGGGCAGCGGTGGGCCCGTGCGAACCTCCCGGACCACGAGCTTCATTCTCACTGGTTGCCAACACGCTCAAAACCAGGCGAGCAGTTGGCAGCCATACGTGACTCGGCAGAACTGAGTCACAAGAAAACAGTAGAAAAAACATTAAAAGTTAGAAGAAAGGGAACAGGGCAGAAACAACCTGACCCTCTAGGCCTGCTCAGGAGGTCCCACAAGGACCCCCAGGGCCAAAAAAGCATTTTTTAAAAAATAATTTCAGTGGAAATCACGATGGGGTCGCGAATCCTTGTAAGCCCCCGGGCTGTTAAAAATGTGTGGGGGGTCCCTAATCCCCCCCCCGCTGCCCCGGGGACCGCCACCTCCCCTGGGGCTTTCACAAATAACCGCAGGGGGGTTGTACAAAGGGGCGTGGCTCGGACCACCTTCTGCAACGCAGCCCTAGTGGCGCTTACTGGAGGTTCCTGGTGGGCTTGCGGGTCCCCAGGGACCCCCTTTCAGGATCCAAGGGGACTTAATCCCCCAACTTAAAACGCACCACAGGGCATGTTTGCACACTCTGTGACATCAGGCCCTGCGCCTCCCCTGCACCACTGTGCAAACCGGCTCTCGGCGCGTTGCTAAGTAGGGGATTGGGTTCCCTTGAATCCTGAGGGTCCCTTGGCCCAAATACAACCAGGTACCTCCAGTAAGTGCCCATGCGGAGCTGCGTTGGGGCAGAGAGTGTAAAAGGGCGTGCTCCTCGGAACACCCGCTGCAACGCAGCTCTGTGCCGCTTCCTGGAGGTACCTGGTGGGCTAGTTGGCCCCCAGGGACCCTCAGGATTCAAGGGACTTAATCCCCAACTTACAACATGCTAGGGGGCACATTTGCACAGTGGCAGGGAGGGAGGTGGGGCCTGACATAAGAAGCTAGCAATCCTGGGCTGTGTGGGACTTACTGGTGGTAATAAAGTGGACAGCTGGCCTCCAAGGTTGACGTTGGGGGCCAACTCCTCCTCCTGTTGCCTCCAGCAACAATTTCCATATACAGTGGGATTGTCAAAGAGGTGCTTCGGAGGCCACGCCTCACCTTCTCCACCACTCTGGAAATGCGCACTGGTAGGTGGGGGTGATGGGGTCCTCTGTGTCCTGAGGACCTCAGGACTAAAGTGGACTTCATCCCCCAAATAGCAGTCCGCCAGGAGGCGTGTTTGCAGAGTGGTGTAAAAAGGGGGCGTAGCCTCGGGCCACTCTCAGCAATCCAGCTGTGTGGGACTTGCTGGAGGTACCTGGTGGGCTAGTTGGCACCAAGGGACCCTCAGTATTCAAGGGGACTTAATACCCCAACTTAGAACGCGCCAGGAGGGGCGTTTGCAGAGTGGTGGAGAAAGGAGGCATGACCTGTATCCAGCTTTCAGCAATCCCACTATCTGGGACATACTGGAGGTATCAGGTAGGCTAGTTGGCCCCTAAGGACCCCCAGCAGCGAAGGGGACTTTAATTCCCATCCAAGAGCGCACCAGGAAGTGCGTTTGCAGATTGGTGGGGAAAGGGAACGTGACCTGCTATAACAACTTAGGAATCCTGCTGTGTGGGACTTACTGGAGGTAATAGGAGGAGTAGTTGGCCCCCAAGGATGTCCTTGGGGCAAACTACCCCTCTTGTTACCTCCAGTAAGTCCCACACAGTGGGATTGCTAAGACGTCTTCGGAGGCCATGCCCCCATTTCTCCATCACTCTGCAAACGTGCCTCCTGGCAGAGTACGGGATGGGGAAAGAAGTCCAATTTACTCCTGAGGGACTTTGGGGGCCAAGAAGCACTCCTGGCACCTCCTGTAAGTCCTACGCAGCGGAACTCCTGAGCGCTAGTTGGAGGCACAGCACCCTTTCTCCACCACTCTGCAAACGCGACTACTAGTTAAAGAAGTGTTTGCAATGTTATAGGTTTCGCATTTGCGAGAGTTAGAGCTATTGGCGATGTAAATGTAAAAGTTTTTTAATGTTTTTCGGAGTGGAGTGGATGTACGTTGTGTGTAGTGGAATTATGTGATAAATTGTGCAGTGAAATTATGTGGATAGAAATTATGTAGCATTTATTTTATAGGAATTATGTAGAGTGGGATTATGTGTTATGGAGAGTAATTATGTGGTATGGCAGTCTGTGTTGTGGAGTGGTAACCTCAGGTTTAGTCTTCCTCATTTCCATAGAAGCTAAACTATGAACTCAATGAGACAAAAAAAAGAAGGAATCACTGAGGAGCACTTCTGGATCTAGTCAGAGGTATGAGCAGGGCCACTGGAATTATGCGACTGTTTGGCTGCACCAACTTTTGCACAATTATACATTTTCCGCGATAGCCACATAATTCATCATCTGCTGCCTAATCTGCAGATTTGAACAAAAAAGGCCTTGTTTCTAGCTCAAACGGATCAAACGTTACCAAAAATGCAGCGACAAGTGTTACAGCGTGGTGGAAGGTCCTTTGTAAACCTAGAATGGTCACCTGTTACTTATTGCTAAATGTGTGTGTTAAATTTGTACTAATGGTGTGCAAGCCACTATTGCTTCCTTCTGCGCCTCTCTTGTCTCTTTCTGCATTTCTGTTGCTTCTTTCTGCACCTTTCTTTGTTTTTCTGCACTTCTCTTGCCTCTTTCTGTACATATCTTCTGCTTTCTGCACCCCGCTTGCCTCTTTCTCCACCCCTGTTCCCCCTTTCTGCATGTCTGTTGCTGCTTTCTGCACTTCTCTTGCCTCTTTCTCCACCCCTCTTCCCTCTTTATGCATCTCTGTTGCTTTTTTCTGCACTTATCTTTTGTCTTTCTGTACCTCTCGTGCTTCTTTCTGCACGCCTTGTGCCTCTTTCTGCGCTCCACTTCTCTTTCTGCACTCCTCTTGCTTCTTTCTGTACCTCTGTTCCTTCTTTCTGCACTTCTTTTGTTACTTTCTGCACCTCTCTTACTTCTTTCTGCACCCCTCTTGCCTCTTTCTCCATCTCTCTTCCCTCTTTCTGTACATCTGTTGCTTCTTTCTCACCTCTCTTGTTTCTTTCTCCACCCTTCTTCCCTCATTCTGCACCTCTGTTGCTTCTTTCTGCACCTCTCTTGCTTCTCTCCACCCCTCGTGCCTCTTTCTGCACCCCTCTTCTCTCTTTTTGCACCCCTCTTGCCTCTTTCTGCACACCTGTTCCTTCTTTCTGCACCCCTGCTGCCTCTTTCTGCACCTCTGTTCCTTCTTTCTGTACCTCTCTTGTTTCTTTCTGTATCCCTCTTGCCTCTTTCTCCACCCCACTTCCCCCTTTCTGCACCTCATTTGCCTCTTTCTGTACTTCTCTTGCTTCTTTCCACACCTTTGTTGCTTCTTTCAGCAATTCTCTTGCTTCTTTCTGCACTTCTCTTGCTTGTTTCTGCACCTCTCATGCATCTTTCTGCACCTCTGTTGCCTCTTTCTGTCACCTCACTTGCCTCTTTCTGCACCTCTATTGCCTCTTTCTGTACCTCTGTTGCTTCTTTATGCACTTCTCTTGCCTTCTTTCTGCACCCCTCCTGCCTCTTTCTGTACCTCTCTTGCCTCTTTGTGCACCTCTCCTACCTTCTTTCTGCACCCCTCTTGCCTCTTTTTGCACCTCTGTTGGTTCTTTCTGCATTGCTCTTGCTTCTTTCTGCACCTCACTTGCCTCTTTCTGCACTGGTCTTGCTTCTTTCTACACCTCTGTTGCTTCTTTCAGCAATTCTCTTGACTCTTTCTGCACCTCTTTTGCGTCTTTCTGCACCTCTGTTGCTTCTTTCTGCACCTCACTTGCTTCTTTCTGTACTCCTCTTGCCTCTTTCTGCACCCCTCTTCCCTCTTTCTGCACCTCTCTTGCCTCTTTTTGCACCCTGTTCCCTCTTTCTGCACCTTTCCTGTCTGTTTCTGTATCTCTCTTACCTCTTTCTGTACCTCTATTGCTTCTTTCTGTACTTTTCTTACCTCTTTCTGCAGCCTTCAAGTCTCTTTCAGCACCTCTTTTGCGTCTTTCTGCACCTCTGTTGCTTCTTTCTGTATCTCACTTGCTTCTTTCTGTACTCCTCTTGCCTCTTTCTGCACCCCTCTTCCCTCTTTCTGCACCTCCCTTGCCTCTTTTTGCACCCTGTTTCCTCTTTCTGCACCTTTCCTGTCTGTTTCTGCACCTCTCATACCTCTTTCTGTACCTCTGTTGCTTCTTTCTGACCTTTTCTTGCATCTTTCTGTACCCTTCGAGCCTCTTTCAGCACCTCTGTTGCTTCTTTCTGCACTTCTCTTCCTTTTGTTTGCACCCCTCCTGCCTCTTTCTGTTCCTCTCTTGCCTCTTTGTGCACCTCTCCCACCTCTTTGTGCACCGCTATTGCCTCTTTTTTCACCTCTGTTAGTTCTTTCTGCACTGCTCTTGCTTCTTTCTGAACCTCTGTTGCTTCTTTCTGTACTTTTCTTGCCTCTTTCTGCACCCTTTGATCCTCTTTCAGCACCTCTGTTGCTTATTTCTGTACTTCTCTACCTTTTTTCACCCCTCCTGCCTCTTTCTGTACCTCTCGTGCCTCTTTGTGCACCTCTCCTACCTCTTTCTGCATCTCTCTTGCTTCTTTCTGCACTGTTCGTGCCTCTTTCAGCACCTCTGTTGGTTGTTTCTGCACTTCTCTTGCTTCTATCTGCTACTCTCTTGCACATTGCTGTACCCCTCTTGCCTCTTTCTGTACCTCTCTTGCCTCTTTCTGCACCTCACGTGCCTCTTTCTGCACTTCTCTTGCTTCTTTCCACACCTCTGTTGCTTCTTTCAGCAATTCTCTTGCCTCTTTCTGCACTTCTCTTGCTTGTTTCTGCACCTCTCGTGCATCTTTCTGCACCTCTGTTGCCTCTTTGTGCACCTCTCCTACCTTTTTCTGTACCCCTCTTGCCTCTTTTTGTACCTCTGTTGGTTCTTTCTGTGCTGCTCTAGCTTCTTTCTGCACCTCACTTGCCTCCTTCTGCACTTCTCTTGTTTCTTTCTACAGCTCTGTTGCTTCTTTCAGCAATTCTCTTGCCTCTTTCTGAACTTCTCTTCCTTCTTTCTGCACCCCTCCTGCCTCTTTCTGTACCTCTCTTGCCTCTTTCTGCACCTCTCTTGCCTCTTTCTGCACTTCACTTGCTTCTTTCTGCACCTCTCTTGCCTCTTTCGGCACCTCTGATGCTTCTTTCTGCCCTTCTCTTGCCTCTTTCTGCACCTCTGAGTTAGAGATAGTTTTAATCCCCCTGCTCTATTATGTACTAGGGCCTTACAGGGGAGGTCATGCAAATCACAGGGGTACCCCAACCCATAGTGTACCCTAGTGTATGTAGGTGTTTTCACTGTATTCTAAGTGTCTTTCAACATAGCACTGGCTCGGGGCCTGGTTAGTCAGAGGCAGTTTCCACCAGTACCAGTCAGCAAAAAGTTGGGGGCACATGATGACTTTGCAACAAGGCCTCTTTCTGCACCTCTGTTGGGTCTTTCTGCATATCTTTTGCTTCTCTCTGCACCTTTCTTCGTCTTTCTGAACTTCTGTTGCCTCTTTCTGCATTTCTCTTGCTTCTTTTCCATCACCTTTGTTGCTTCTTTCAGCAATTCTCTTTGCCTCTTTTCTGCAATTCTCTTTGCTTATTTCTGCACTCCTCTTGCGCTCTTCTCTGTACTTCTGTTGCCTCTTTTCTGTTCCTCACTCTTGCTTCTTTCTGCACCCCTCTTTGCCTCTTTCTGCACCCCCCTCTTTTCTTTCTCTGCACCTCTCTTCCTCTCTCTTCTGCACCCCTGTTCCCCTTTTGTGTACCTCCTGCCTGTTTCTGCACCTCTCTTTGCCTCTTTTCTCTACCTCTGCTGCTTCTTTCTGAACTCCTCTCCTACCTTTTTCTGCACCCTCCCTGCCTCTTTGTGCACTTGTTGCTTCTTTCAGCAACAATTCTCTTGCCTCTTTCAGCACTTCTCTTTGCTTGTTTCTGCACCTTCTCTGTGCTTCGTTCTTTCTGCAATCTCCTGTTGCTTTTTTCTGTACCTCAACTTCAGCTTCTTTCTACGACTCCTCTCTGCCTCTATCTATACCCCCCTTTCCCTCTTTCTGCACCTCTCTTTGCCTCTTTTTGTACCCTGTTTCTCTCTTTCTGCAACCTTTCCTGTCTGCTTCTGCACTCCTCTCTTAATTCTTTCTGTACCTCTGCTGCTTCTCTCTGTACTTTTCTTGCTCTCTTTCTGCAATCTCTTCGAGCCTCCTTCAGCACCTCCTGTTGCTTCTTTCTACACCTCTCTTCCTTTTTTTTGCACCCCTCCTGCCTCTTTTCTGTACCTCCTCTTGCCTCTTTTGTGCACCTCTCTCCTGCCTCTCTCTTGCTCTCTCTATGGAATGCCCTCATTGCCTTTTGCACCTCTGCTAGTTCTTTCTGCACTGCTCTTTGCTTTCTTTCATGTACCTCTGTTGGGTCTTTTCTGCACTTTTCATGCTCTCTTTCTGCACCCTTTGAGCCTCTTCAGCACATCTGTTGCTTCTTTTCTAAAAAAAATACATAAATGAAAGGCTGGGCCCTCTTCCTTTTATTCCTGATTTTTTTTAAGTGCCAGGCCCCAGAGATGCGATCCCTCGGGGCCGAATCGAGTCCTGGGAGGAGTTGTACGGCCCCCCAACCCCATTCACAACAAGGCATGTTCCAGGGATCGGCTCCCTGGGGCCTCCAAATCAGCTTCCTAGGGAAGGGGGCCATGTGGCCCCTTCCCCATAGCAAATTATTTTTGAAAAAGCCGGATGGCAAGCCAAAAGAGGAACCACCCCTTTCTTCACCACCACTCTGAAAAAATGCACCACCTGGTGAGCTGCACTAGTTGTGAGGATGAAGTCCCCCTTGACTCTTGAGGGTCCTTGGGGCCAGACCACCCTCCTGTTACCTCCAGTAAGTCCCACACAGAGGGGATTTGCAGAGAGCGTTACTGAGGCCGCACCTCCTTTCTCCACCACCTCCTGTAAACCGTTCTCCTGGTGCACAACTGGTTGGGCAACTAAGTCCCCTTGGCTGCTGGAGGGTCCTTGGGGGCCAACTAAGCCTCCTGGTACCTCCAGCAAGTCACACACAGCAGGACTGCTGAGGGGCCTTCGGAGGCCATGCTGCCTCTTCTCCACCGGCTTTCTCCAAATGCACCTCCTCTGGCACACTACTGTCTGGGATGAAGACCCCTTGACTCCAGAGGGTCCTTTGGGGCCAACTATTTCCTCCTGTTACCTCCAGTAAGTTACCACACAGTGGGATTATTGCTGAGAGGTTGTTGGAGGCGCCATGTCCCCTTTCTCCCCCACTCTGCAAACATGCCTCCTGGCACACTACTAGCCAGTTGCGGGATGAAACCCCCCTTGGCTCTTAGGGGGCCTTCCTGGGGGCCAACCAATCCTCCTGTGACCTCTATTCTGTCCCATTGCCAGCCGGGATTGTACAGAGGTTGCTGGAGGCCATGCCTCCTTTTCTCCACCACTCTGCAAACTCCCCTTCCTGGTACACAACTGGGTTGGGGGATGAAGTCCCCTTGGTTGCTGAGGGTCCTGGGGTCAACTACCTCCTGTTACCTCCAGTAAGTCCCCTACATCGGGATTCGTAGAGCTGGTCGTGGAGGGCCCCGCCCTTTCTCCACCACACTGCAGACGCTAAGTACTAGTTAAAAACCATTGAAATTCACTTAAAAAAACAAAGGTTAAGCAGGGATGTGTTACAGTTAGGAAATAGAATTGAAACCTAGAAATTCACTGCCAAAACCAAAGGTTACAGGGACGATATAGTTAGGCTCAGATTTCTACCTGTGCCAAAACCAGTGAAATTCAGCAGTTATAGTTGTCTGAGGTAACCATAACTTACGCTCTTCTGCAATGCACTGTCTATGGTTTCCACATATTACATCACTCGTTAGAAATGGTCAGTGACATCACCGATGACATCACTGATGACATCTCAAATGACATCAACTGATGACATCACTGGGATCACGATTCATCCATAGAACCACTCATAAACCCACCTCACACCCCCATACAAACTCTCATACACCTACTCCCACTCCCACACAACCACTCGCATACCCATTCTGCCGAGACCCATACCACTACTCACACCACACTCACTCCTCCATAGAGGCACTCACACACCTCACTCACTCACTCATACAAGCACGCGCACACAGCCATTCACTCACCCAGACAACCACACTCATACAACCAGTCACTTCTCCCGTACAGCCACCACATAGCCACACACTCTCCCATACAGCTACTTTACATATCCATTTATTTACATACACATTCACTCACACACCCATCTCACTCACTGTTGCTAGCCTTCAACACAGCCACTCATTCACCCATTCAAACACCACAGACTCAACCACACACTCACACACCCCCTTACATACCCATTCACACATCCATACAAGCACTCACACATCTCGGTCACCACCATACAGCCTTTCACACAGAACGACTTTGAGGGAGACTTACTAAGATTTTACACTGTTTTTGTAACACAAAAAGTAAACGCAAATCGGGCGCAAAATCTTTTTTTTTTTTTCTACAATCTACTTTCCATGGTGCTAAACTTGATTTAGCATACTGAAAATAACGTGAAAGTAATGCTATGCGCTGCTTTGCATTACTTAGCTGCGTAAGGGGGCATACTCATGGGTAGAGCATGGCATGCTCCTGCGTAATCACTCTAGCGCTCACACGTAAACCCAACTTAGCTAAACAAAGCGTCGAGGCTTTGGAATGAGAAAACTGTGCCCTTTCAAAGTAGGGCGCTAGTGAAGGAGAAATGCTTTCTATTTTCCTTCCTTGTCCTCCAACTCTTGCATGTGTGCTGTACTGCAGCAGTACACATACAAAGTGGGAAAAGACTTCAGCTAGTCTGCAGAGGCATTTTGTACCGGCAGCCGATCTCTTCAGTACAAAACCTATGCTAGGACTCAACAGAGACACCCATGCACACTGGTGCTAAGGCAGTCTCCATATGGCACAAGGCAGCTGATTTTCAGGTGCCAGCGCATGTGGAGAGTGGCTAGAGAGTGACCTTATTTTAGTAAATTTGATGCCTCTCCTCCTTCTTCCTTTTTCATGCAGTTCAGCATGCGCAGCATTTGCTGTAACTGCTGCAGTGGCACTGCGTGAAACCGATGGTAAATCTCCCTTGCTCTCCAATACAGCCACTACCACACCAACTCACTTAACCAAATATCCACTCAAAACAACTACTAACTCACCCGATAAAAGCCACTTTACACAGCCATTCAGACATGCACCCACTCACCCACCCACACAGTCACTACACACCCACTACACCCACCCATAGAGCCACCACACTGCCACTCAGTCACCCACACAGCCACTGACACACCCACTCACTCACCAATAACATCCACTCACACAGCATCTCACTCACCCACACAGCTACTCACACACCTACTTATACACTCCATACAGCCACTCACACACCCACACGACATAAGGATACATACAGTCACATAGCTGCTCAGTTAATATATGTTAGAAGTAGTGTCACTGTAGGAAGTGAGCACCTAGAATACTAATTTAACTTTTGTAGTAGATTAGTGCATATGTGCTTAAACACCCATAAACTCCAAAAAACACCCACACTCACTTGATGATGTCATCAGTGATGGTCATATTGAGATGTCACTGACCATGTCATGAGTGTGATGTGAGATGATAAACAGTGCATTGTGCGGGGGTGTAAGAGATGTGGTTTGCTCAGGTAACTATTACTGCTGAATTTCTATGATTTTTTATATATGAAAATGTGGAGCCTAACTATAACATCCCTGTAACCTTTATTTTTTCTAAAAATAAAAATAAATATATATATATATATATATATATTACCTACTGGAAGCTCAGTAGGTAGTTATAGTTAAGACCTATTATCCATAGGAAAAGCGTTTTTTGATTTGCCAACATCTTGGCGCCGTTTGACGACCTTGCGAAATTTTCAAACCATACCGGTCTGCTCGGTCAGCCTCCTGTCTTGAAAGTTTGGGGGTGATTTATGGTCGGGTTGGCGGGGGCTGAGAAAAAGGGGGTCCCTAAAAACACATTTTCTCCATGTTATTTTCCAGGTATATAGGAATTTTGAAACAGTAGCTACAGCTCTAACTTCTGAACTGGAATCACACCAAATGTGGCAGTGCTGGTAGGCCTTGGTCTAGAGTTAGCGTGCTTCTTTTAAATGGTGTAAATCCGCTCCAGTAGTTCCTGAGAAACTAAAAGAAAAATATCGTATATCTGAGCAGAGGTGAGGATTCGGCGAACCCTCCCGGGCACGAGCGCTTCACTTGGATTGGCTGCCAACACGCTAAACCTGATGTGTTAGAAGCTATCTCGTGGCTCTGGGTAACCGACACTCACAAGAAAATAGGTAAAAAAAAGGTGCAAACAAGCAAGGGCCCAGGGTAGAAACACCCTGACCCCTCAGGGCTCGTTTGCTCAGCATTTTTTTAAAATACTTTGGCAGAACTCACGCTGCGTGCGCGAATCCGAGCTGGAAATTACCTTATTTAAAACGAAGCGAGGTCTCTCGCCACCTCCCTGGGGCTTTATCATTTATGTGCGGGGCACACGCCCCTGCAGCCCCTGGAACCGCCTACCTCCCCGGGCCTTGCTTAGACTAGGGGGGGGCATAGCGGGCCTCCCAAACCTCCGGGGCCGCTACCTCCCTGGGGCTTTATTTTCAGGCTGCGGGCGCGGGTCGCGTGGCCCCCAAGCCCCGAGGACCGGGGCCACCTCCCATGGGCTATAACTACTTGCCTAGTGGGAGGGGACTTGAGCCCCCCACACTGCCCCCAGGACCACCACACTCCCCGGGGCATCGAATGTGTAAACACGGGGGTCCGCTGCAGTCTCTCCCCTTCGTCCCCGGGGACCGCCACCTCCCCCGGGGCTATTTACATAGTCGAGGGGGCCACGTGGTCCCCTCGGGGTAGCTCCTGGCGTGGTCCCTGAGGACCGGCCACCCCCAGGGTCGGTCCTGCACATGTCCCGGGTCCCACCCCCGACATTGCTGTTTACAGGGAGCGGAGCATGGCCCGCTCTGTCATAGTAGTCTCCTGCTTTGTGCTTGGAAGTGGAGAGCAGGAAACCTGCCTCACTTCCAAAAGCAGTGCAGATTGCTTTTTTGACAAGGAGCATGCATGTCAGCAAGCTCCTGCCCAAAAGCAATGCCGGCTTCTGCAGGTGAGGCCGGAGCCGGCTGGGGCCGTGGGGGCATTGGGGCTCCACCCACGGTCCCTTAACGCAAGGGGCCGGCCCCGGGGTGATGGGGTCCCCGGGGCCAGAAGCGGCCCAGGAGGGTTAATTAATTTTGTTTAAAAGAGGCGATGCCACGGGGGATGGGGTCCCCGGGGCCACATAGTGGCCCAGGAGGGGGCCACTCGCCCCCTCCCCTTAATTATTTTTTAAAAAAGAAGCCAGCCCGGGGCCACAGTGGCCTAGGGCAGGAAAGCTTCGCCCCCTTCCCAAATTTTTTTTTTTTTTAAAAATAGAGGCCATGCCCTGGGGGATGGGGTCCCTGGGGCCAGTGGCTCAGGAGCTGGGATGACCATGCGGCCCCCTTCCCTATCACATATTTTAAAGCAAAGGAGGCATGCGCCCCCGGGATGGGGTCCGGGCCAAAATTAGCCTCCCAGGAAGGGGGCCTCAAGCTCCCTTCCCGTTGTTTTGATTTAAAAAAAAAAAAAAGGGTCTGGCCCTTGGGGATGGGGTCCCCAGGACCCCAAAACTAAAAAGAAGGTGTGGGCCACAGCCCCCTTCTAAAATATATATATAAATAAAAGAAACCGGGGCAACTGGCGTGAGGCCCCGCCTTCCTTTGCATGGCTTCTCAGTAGTCAACGCACTCCCTGGCGCGCCTTCTAAGTTGTGTGGAATTCAAGTCCCCTGGAATACTGAGGGTCCCTTGGGGCCAATCCAGCCCACCAGGTACCTCCAGTAAGCGCCACACAGCTGGGATTTCCTTGCAGAGAGGTGGTCCGAGGCAACTCTCCTTACACCACCTGCAGAATGCACTCTCTGGTGCACTGCAAGGGTGGGCGATGAGGTCCCCTTGTGTCCTGAGGACCTCCAGGACACAAGTGGACTTCCTCCATCCCCCGAGCAGCAGCGCGCCTGGAGGCACGCTTTGCAGAGTGATGGGAAAGCGGGGCGTGGGCCTTTGGACCTCACTCTCAGCAATCCAGCTGTATGGGGGCTTACTAGAGATAGCAGGAGGGCTAGTTGGCCCCTAGGACCCTCAGAGGCAAAGGGGACTTAATCCCCCAATCCTAGAATGTGCCAGGAGGCGCGCTTGCCAGAGTGGTGGAGTAAAGGGGGCGTGGCCTGTGTCTACCTCCAGTGCAATCCCACTGTGTGGGGCTTACTGGAGTGCAAGAGGTAGGCCAGCTGGCCCTGGCGAAGTGACCCCCAGCAGTGAAGGGGACTCCCGCCCCGTCCCCGAAGAGCACGCCACAGGGAGCGTGTTTGGCAGAGTGGTGGGCAAAGGGGGCGAGGCCTGTCAGTGAGAATCCTAGCAGCTCTGCCGTGTGGTACTTATTGGAGTGCAATAGCAGGGCAGTTGGCCCCTCAACGCTGTCCTTTGGGGCCAAGTACTCCCTATTGTTGCTCTCCAGTAAGTCCCACACAGTAGGGATTGCTGCAGACGTTCTCTTCGGGAGGCCACGCCCTCTCTTCTCCACCACTCTGACAACGGCGCCTCCTGGCAGATTACGGGATGGGGGATGAAGTCCACTTTACTCCTGGAGGGACTTTGGGGGCCGGCAGCCCTCTCTGGTACCTCCTGTAAATTCTACGCAGCTGACTCCTTGAGCGCTGGTCGGAGGCCCAGCACCCTTTCTCCGTCCACTCTGCAAACGCAACTACTTAGCTAAAGAAGTGTTTGCAATGTAATTGGGTTTCGCATTTCGTGAGAGTTAGAGCTATTGGCGTTTGTAAATGTAAAGTTTTTTACTACCATTTTTTTTTGGAGTGGAGTGGATGTACGTTGTGTGTAGTGGAATTAGTGGTATGTTGTGCAGTGAAATTATGTGGATAGAAAGTATGTGGTATTTAGTGTATAGAATTATGTAGATGGGATTATGTGTTATGGAGAGTAATTACGTGGTATGGTAGTCTGTGTTGTGGAGTGGTAACCTCAGGTTTAGTCTTCCTCGTTTCCATAGAAGCTCAACTATGAACTCAGTGAGACAAAAAGAAGGAATCACTGAGGAGCACTTGTGGACCTAGTCAGAGGTATGAGGCAGGGCCACTGGAATTATGCGACTGTTTGGCTGCACCGACTTATGCACAATTATGCATTTTCTGCATTAGCCACATAATTCATCATCTGCTCCTAATCTGCAGATTTGAACAAAAAAGCCTTGTTTCTAGCTCAAACGGCTCAAACGTTACCAAAAATGCGCTACAAGTGTTACAGCGTGGTGGAAGGCCCTTTGCAAACCTAGAATGGTCACCTGTTACTTATTGCTAAATGTGGGTGTTAAATTGGTACTAATGGTGTGCAAGCCACTCTTGCTTCCTTCACATCTCTTGCCTCTTTCTGCATTTCTGTTGCTTCTTTCTGCACTCTTCTTCCTTCTTTCTGCACCTCTCTTGCCTCCTTATGCACCTCTGCTGCCTCTTTCAGCACCTCTGTTGGTTCTTTCTGCACTGCTATTGCTTCTTTCTGCACCTCACTTGCCTCTTTCTGCACCTCTCTTGCTTCTTTCTGCACTTCTCTTGCTTCTTTCTAAACCTCTGTTGCTTCTTTCAGCAATTCTCTTGCCTTCTTCTTCACTTCTCTTGCTTCTTTCTAAACCTCTGTTGCTTCTTTCAGCAATTCTCTTGCCTTCTTCTGCACTTCTCTTGCTTGTTTCTGCACCTCTCAAGTTTTTCCGCACCTCTGTTGCCTCTTTCTGCACTTAACTTGCTTCTTTCTGCACCCCTCTTGCCTCTTTCTGCACCCCTCTTCCCTATTTGTGCAACTCTCTTGCCTCTTTCTGCACCTCTCTTCCTTCTTTCTGCTCTCTTCCTTCTTTCTGCACCACTCTTGCCTCTTTCTGTACCTCTGTTCCTTCTTTCTACACCTCTGTTCTGTCTTTCAGCAATTCTCTTGCCTCTTTCTGCACTTTACTTCCTTCTTTCTGCACCCCTCCTGCCTCTTTCTGTACCTCTCGTGCCTCTTTGTGCACCTCTCCTACCTCTTTTTGCACCCCTCTTCTCTTTTTGCACCTCTGTTGCTTCTTTCTGCACTGCTCTTGCTTCTTTCTGCACCTCACTTGCCTCTTTCTGCACTTCTCTTGCTTCTTTCTACACCTCTGTTGCTTCTTTCAGCAATTCTCTTGCCTCTTTCTGCACTTCTCTTCCTTCTTTTGCACCCCTCCGTGCCTCTTTCTGTACTTCTCTTGCCTTCTTTGTGCACCTCTCCTACCTCTTTCTGCACCTCTCCTTCCTCTTTCTGCACCTCTGTTGGTTCTTTCTGCACTGCTCTTGCTTCTTTCTGCACCTCACTTGCCTCTTTCTGCACTTCTCTTGCTTCTTTCTAAACCTCTGTTGCTTCTTTCAGCAATTCTCTTGCCTCTTTCTGCACTTCTCTTGCTTGTTTCTGTACCTCTCTTGCGTCTTTCTGCACCTCTGTTGCCTCTTTCTGCACTTCACTTGCTTGTTTGTGCACCTCTCTTGCCTCTTTTGGCACCTCTGTTAAGTTTTTCCTGCACCCCTCCTGCCTCTTTCTGCACCTCTCTTGCCTCTTTCAGCACCTCTGTTGCTTCTTTCTGCACCTCTCTTGCTTCTTTCTGCACCTCGCTTGCCTCTTTCTGCACTTCTCTTGCTTCTTTCTGCACTTCTCTTGCCTCTTTCTGCACTCTCTGCTTGCTGCCTCTTTCTTTCAGCACCTCTGTTGCTTCTTTCTGCACTTCTCTTGCTTCTTTCTGCACCTCTCTTGCCTCTTTCAGCACCTCTGTTGCTTCTTTCTGCACCCCTCTTACCTCTTTCTGCACCTCTCTTGCCTATCTTTCAGCACCTCTGTTGCCTCTTTCTGCACCTCTCTTTCTTCTTTCTGCACCTCTCGTGCCTCTTTCAGCACCTCTGTTGCTTCTTTCAGCACTTCTCTTGCCTTCTTTCTGCACTCCTCTTGCTTCTTTCTGCACCTCTGTTGCTTCTTTCTGCACCTCTCTTGCCTCTTTCTGCACCTCACGTTGCCTCTTTCTGCACCTCTCTTGCCTCTTTCTGCACCTCTCGTTGCTTCTTTCTGCACCTCTCTTGCCTCTTTCTGCACCTCTCTTCCTTCTTTCTGCACCTCTCGTGCCTCTTTCTAGTACCTCTGTTGCTTCTTTCTGCACTCCTCTTGCCTTCTTTCTGCACCTCTCTTGCTTCTTTCTGCACCTCTCTTGCCTTCTTTCTGCACATCTGTTGCCTCTTTCTGCACCTCTGTCTGCTTCTTTCTGCACCTCTCTTGCTTCTTTCTAGCACCTCTGTTGCTTCTGCATTCTCTTAGCTGTTTCTGCACTTCTCTTGCTTCTTTCTGCACCTCTCTTGCTTCTTTCATGCACCTCTGTTAGCCTCTTTCTGCACTTCTCTTGCTTCTTTCTGCACCTCTCATGCCTCTTTCTGCACTTCTGTTGCTTCTTTCTGCACTTCTCTTGCTTCTTTCTGCACCTCTCCTGCCTCTTTCTGCACTTCTGTTACTTATTTCCGCACCTCTCCTGCCTCTTTCTGCACCCTCTTCCCTATTTCTGCACCTCTCTTGCCTCTTTCTGCACTTCTCTTCCTTCTTTCTGCACCCCTCGTGCCTCTTTCGGCACCTCTGTTGCTTCTTTCTGCACTCCTCTTCCTTCTTTCTGCACCCCTCGGGCACCTCTGTTGCCTCTTTTAGCACCTCTGTTGGTTCTTTCTGCACTGCTCTTGCTTTTTTCTGCACCTCACTTGCCTCTTATTGCACTTCTCTTCCTTCTTTCTAAACCTCTGTTGATTCTTTCAGCAATTCTCTTGCCTCCTTCTCCACTTCTCTTGCTTGTTTCAGCAACTCTCTTGCGTCTTTCTGCACCTCTGTTGCCTCTTTCTGCACTTCACTTGCTTGTTTCTGCACCTCTCTTGCCTCTTTCAGCACCTCTGTTGCTTCTTTCTGCACCCCCTACCTCTTTCTGCACCGCTTCCCTATTTTTCCAACTCTCTTGCCTCTTTCTACACCTCTCTTCCCTCTTTCTGCACCCTTCGTGCCTCTTTCAGCACCTCTGTTGCTTCTTTCTGCACATCTCTTCCTTCTTTCTGCACCCCTTGTGCCGCCTTCTGTACCTCTGTTGCTTCTTTCTGCACTTCTCTTGGTTCCTTCTGTACTGCTCTTGCCTCTTTCTGCATCCCTCTTGCCTCTTTGAGCACCTCTTTTGCTTCTTTCTGCACATCTCTTGCCTCTTTCTGCACCCTTTGTGCCTCTTTCTGCACCTCTGTTGCTTCTTTCTGCACTTCTCTTCTTCTTTGCACCCCTCTTGCCTCTTTCTGCACCTCTGTTGCTTCCTTCTGCACTTCTATTGCCTCTTTCTGCACCTCTGTTGCTTCCTTCTGCACTTCTATTGCCTCTTTCTGCACCTCTCTTGCTTCTTTTTGCACCTCACTTGCCCCTTTCAGCACCTCTGTTGCTTTTTTCTGCAGATCTCTTGCCTGTTTCTGTACCTCACTTGCCTCTTTCAGCACATCTGTTGCTTTTTTCTGCAGATCTCTTGCCTCTTTCTGCACCCTCTGCACTCCTCTTTTCTTTTTCTGCACCTCTCTTGCCTCTTTCTGTATCCCTGTTCCCTGTTTCTGCACCTTTCCTGCCTGTTTCTGTACCTCTCTTGCCTCTTTCTGTACCTCTGTTGTCTCTTTCTGCACTTCTCTTGCTCTTTCTGCACCCTTCACGCCTCTGTCAGGACCTCTGTTGGTTCTTTCTGCACTGCTCTTGCTTTTTTCTGCACCTCACTTGCCTCTTTCTGTACTTCTCTTGCTTCTTTCTACACCTCTGTTGCTTCTTTTAGCAATTCTCTTGCCTCTTTCTGCACTTCTCTTCTTTCTTTCTGCACCCCTCCTACCCTTTTCTGCACCCCTCTTGCCTCTTTTTGCACCTCTGTTCTTTCTGCACTGCTCTTGCTTCTTTCTGTACCTCACTTGCCTCTTTCTGCACCCCTGTTTCTGCATCTTTCCTGCCTGTTTATGCACCTCTCTTGCCTCTTTCTGCACCTCTGACTTAGAGGTAGTTTTAATCCCCCTGCCCTATTATGTACTAGGGCCTTACAGGGGAGGTCATGCCAATCACAGGGGTACCCCAATCCATAGTGTACCCTAGTGTATGTAGGTGTTTTCACTGTATTCTAAGTGTCTTTCAGCATAGCACTGGCTCCGGGCCTGGTTAGTCAGTCAGTTAGCACCAGTACCAGTCAGTAAACAGTTGGGGGCACAGGATGACTTTGCAACAAGGCCTTTTTCTGCACCTCTGTTGGTTCTTTCTGCATATCTCTTGCTTCCTCTCTGCACTTTTCTTCGTCTTTCTGGACTTCTGTTGCCTCTTTCTGCATTTCTCTTCCTTCTTTCTGCACCTTTCTTGCTCTTTCTTCACATGTCCTACCTCTGTAGGCATAGTTAAAAATTATCATTTAAAAAAACCTTAGAAATTCACTGAAAATCCATAGGTTTCAGGAACGTTATAGTTAGAAATTATCATTTAAAAAACCTTTGAAATTCACTGAAAAAACCATAGGTTTCAGGGATGTTATAGTTAGAAATTATCATTAAAAAACCTTTGAAATTCACTGAAAAAACCATAGGTTTCAGGGATGTTATAGTTAGAAATTAGCATTTAAAAAACCATAGAAATTCACTGACAAAACCATAGGTTTCAGGGACGGTATAGTTAGTTGGACATTTCACTCGTATAAAACCAGAGAAATTCGGCCGTTATAGTTAGTTGAGCTAACTATAACTCGCGCCCCCGCAATGCACTGCTGATGACGTCACATATTACATCATTCATGACATGGTCAGTGACATCACTGATGACATCACTGATGACTTCTCAAATGACATCACTGATGACATCACTGATGACATCATCCACATGATAATCTGATGCACCGCCTCATAGTCTAATATAACCTTTGATACACCCACTCTAAAATACAGACTACCATTTTCAAAACCATAGACACACCAATACATGTTTCTACATACCCACTCACTTATTCCTAGGTCTACACACACATCCACTCATTTACCCATACAGTCACTCATACATCCAGTCACTCATCAATACAGCACTATCATATGCACTCATACACCTATACAGACACTCACACACGTCCACTCATCCATAGAGTTTCTCACACACCTAGTCAGTCATGCAAAGAATCAATCACACTCCCATTTACTCACCCATACAGTTATACACACACCACCTTACGTATTCATAGATACTAACACATACTTACTCTCTTATACAATCACTGATACAAGCACACACTCATCCATACAGTCACTCTCACAATCGCTCACTCCCATATATAGTCATTTAGATACTCCAACACTCACATATACTGCCTTTCACATATGAAGTTACTCACACATGTACCACTAGACATCCATTCACTCACCAACACATTCATACACACACTCACCCACCCATACAGCCCAACACAGATACACTCTTGAACCCATACACCCAGTGAATCACCCAGTCACACATCTATGCACAGAGTCACACACCCCCCACCCACCCACACAGACACTCAGGCACCCATACAGATACTCAGACAACCAATCAATAACCCATATAGACACTCATTTCGCTACTCACCAACCCATGCAACCACTTACACACCAACTGACAGACTGATACAGACATTCACACAGTTTAGTCACTAACCCATGCATTCAGTAAGACACATTTAATCACTCACTTATACAGTCAGTCACGCACCTACTAAATCTTCCATTCAGACACTTATACACCCACTCATTCTTCAATACACCTTGGCGTATATATATATAAACATATTTAAACTCTACAGAAACACACAGTCACTGGATGATGTCATCAGTGATATCATTTGAGATGTCATCAGTGACGTCACTGACCATGTCATGAATGATGTAACATGTGATGTCATCAGCAGTGCATTGCGGGGACACGAGTTAAAGTTAACTCAACTAACTATAACGGCCAAATTTCTCTGGTTTTGTACGAGTGAAATGTCCATCTAACTATAACGTCCCTGAAACCTATGGTTTTTTCAGTGAATAGATATATATATATAAATGTATGTATGTATGTGTGTGTGTGTATATATATATATATATATATCACAGGTTACTCCGTCGAACCACAGGATCTCTCCAAGAACGGACACGGACCCAGGTTTAGTGCAAAATTATTTATTCCTCGTTAGTCGTCATAACGCGTTTCGGCTCGTCCGAGCCTTGATCACATGACAGTGGCAAGTTTCGAATACGCGATATTTAAAGTCATAGTGCCTCATCCAAAATGTATCATGTGATTTGGTAATCATGAACATAAAAGAAATTTTATATATATGTTTGTGTATGTAGTTCAAAATTCTATACATTTTAACCAATTGCGCTTGATATGATATGATATTTCACACATTGTAATTTTTAAAATGAATTGATATCATCAACAAGCAGTAATAAACATAAATATCATAAAATATAATAATTTACGTTTCCAAATAGAGTTACTCATGAAATGCACATCTATTAAATATAGGTAAAATACCATATTGAGTCTTGGATGTTCGTGCAACTCTATATATATATATATATATATATATATTATTTACCTACTGGCGGTTGCCAGTAGGTAGTTATATTTAGGACCTTGTTTCTATTCAAAAAGCATTTTTTCTTTTGCCAATATCTTTGGCGCCGTTTGACAAATCTTTGTGAATCTTTCAAAACTAATGGTTCACTCAGGTCAATCAATCAATCAATCAATCAAGATTTGTATGGCATCAGCAGTGCATTGCAGGGCGCGAGTTATCAGTTAGCTGAACTAACTATAACAGTGGAATTTCTATGGTTTTGTACGAGTGAAATGTCCAGCTAACTATAACGTCCCTGAAACCTATGGTTTTTTCAGTGAGATATATATATATATATATATATATTACCTACTGGCAGTCGCCAGTAAATAGTTATAGTTAGGACCTTGTTTCTATTCAGAAAGCGTGGTTGTCTTTTAGCCAATATCTTTGGCACCGTCTTGAGGTATCTTGGGCCTAAATTTTCGAAAACTAATGTGTTCACTCAGGGTCAACTCCTGTCCTGAAAGTTTCAGGGTGATTTGTCAAGCGGGGGCCGAGAAAAAAGGGGGGTCCCAAAACGCGTTTTCCCCATGTTAATTTCCATAGGAATTTTGAAACAGGCTACAGCCCGAACTGCTGAACGGAATTACACCAAATTTGGCAAAAAGGTAGCTCTTGATTCAGAAAGCGACCTTTTTTTTAAAATGGTGTAAATCCGTTCAGTAATTCCAGAGAAGTTTAAAAAATAAAAATATCGATATCTGAGCGCCGAGGAGGATTCGCGAATCCTCCTGAGCACGAGCTTAATTCTGATTGGCTGCCAACACTCCAAACCAGGAATGTGTTGGCAGCCATCTTGTGACTTGGTAGAACCGAGTCACAAGAAAACTGTAGAAAAAACATTATAAAACAAGAAAAGGGGGCAGGGTAGAAACACCCTGACCCCCTAGGCCTGATCAGGGGGTCCCACAAGGAGCCCCAGGGCCCAAAAAAGCATTTTTTAAATAATTTTTGCCGAATTCATGTTGGGTGCGCAAATCCGGCCGAAATTATTTTAAAAAACGAAGCGCGGTCGCCCGCGCTTCGTTTGTTTCAAGCTCCCGGGTGGGCCAGGTCCCGGGGGCAATTCTTAATTATGGTGTGGGGGCCCATGGGGGCTCCCACAGCCCCAGGCTTTGTTTATCATATGTGGGGGGCACGTGGCCCCACACAGTCCCGGGGACCGCCACCTCCCCAGGGCTTTTTGTTAAAAAATGCTTGGGGGGGCTCCTGCTCCCCCATGCTACCACGGGGACTGGCCACCTCCCTGGGGCTTAAATTAATTTAATAAGTGTGGGGGCTCCGCGCCCTCCCACACTACCCCAGGGACCACCACCTCCCTGGGGCTATATTTTAAATTAAAGTGCGGGGGTCCGTCTGCTTACCCCTGGCCCCGGGGACCACCACCTCCCTGGAGCTTTAAAAATGCTGGGACGGGGGACCCCTCTTGGAGCCCTCAGTAGCCCTGGAGACTGCCACCCCCCAGGGCTGGCTCCTGCAATGTCCCGGGGTGCCCAAACCCCGGGACATTGCCATTTGCTATGGCAGGGCGGGAGCACGCCTCCTGCCCTGCCATAGCAAACACTGCTTTGCTTCGTTGGAAATCTGCTCTTGCTTCAACGAAGCAAGCAGAATGCTTTTGCACAAGGGAGCTGCATGTCTAGCAGCTCCCATTGCGCAAAAGCAATGCCGGCTCCCGCAGGAGGCGGGAGCCGGCAGGGACCATGGGGGCTTTGGGGCTCCCCCCACGGTCCCCATCAAAGAGGCCAGGCCCCGGGGGATGGGGTCCCCGGGGCCAGAAGTGTCACAGGGAAGGGGGGCCACGTGGCCCCCCTCCCGAATAAAAAAAGGAAAAAAAAGAGGCAATGCCCTGGGGCAGGTAAAGGCCTCAGGAGGGGGGGGCCACGCGGCCCCCCTCCATTCAAAATTAAAAAATATGTATATGTGGCCATGCCCTGGGGGATGGGGTCCCCGGGCCAAAATTGGCCTCGGGAGGGGGGCCGTGTGGCCTCGTGGTGCACTGCTGGTGGGTCGATAAGGTCCTCTTGTGTCCTGAGGACCTCAGGACTAAAGTGGACTTCATCCCCCACCAGGAGGCGTGTTTGCAGAGTGGCCTTGGACCACTCTCAGCAATCCAGCTGTGTGGGACTTACTGGAGGTACCTGGTGGGCTAGTTGGCCCCTAGGGACCCTCAGGATTCAAGGGGACTTAATCCCCCAACCCACAACGCACCAGGAGGTGCGTTTGCAGAGTGGTGGAGAAAGGGGGCGTGGCCTGTGTCCACCTTTCAGCAATCCCACTATCTGGGACATACTGGAGGTATCAGGTAGGCTAGTTGGCCCCTAAGGACCCCCATCAGCGAAGGGGACTTTAATCCCCATCCAAGAGCGCTCCAGGAACTGCGTTTGCAGAGTGGTGGGGAAAGGGGGTGTGGCCTGCTATGAGAACTTAGCAATCCTGCTGTGTGGGACTTACTGGAGGTAATAGGAGGGGTAGTTGGACCCCAAGATTCACCTTGGGGCCAACTACCCCTCCTGTTACCTCCAGTAAGTCCATAACAGTGGTATTGCTGAGAGGTCTTCGGAGGCCATGCTCACCTTTCTCCACCACTCTGCAAATGCGCTTCCTGGCACAGTACTGGTTGGGGGATGAAGTCCACTTTACTCCTGAGGGACTTTGGCGGCCAAGTAGCCCTCCTGGTATCTCCTGTAAGTCCTACGCAGCGGAATTCCTGAGCGCTGGTTGGAGGCCCAGCCCCCTTTCTCCACCACTCTGCAAACGTGACTACCAGTTAAAGAAGCATTTGTAATGTAATAGGTCTCACATTTGCAAGAGTTAAAGCTATAGGCGTTGTAAATCTAAAAGTTTTTTACTAATGTTTTTTGGAGTAGAGTGGATGTACTTTGTTTGTAGTGGAATTATGTGGTATGTTGTGCAGTGAAATTATGTGGATAGAAAGTATGTGGTATTTAGTGTATAGGAATTATGTAGAGTGGGATTATGTGTTATGGAGAGTAATTATGAGGTATGGTAGTCTGTGTTGTGGAGTGGTAACCTCAGGTTTAGTCTTCCTCGTTTCCATAGAAGCTAAATTATGAACTCAATGAGACAAAAAAGAAGGAATCACTGAGGAGCACTTCTGGACCTAGTCAGAGGTATGAGCAGGGACACTGGAATTATGCGACTGTTTGGCTGCACCGACTTTCACACAATTATACATTTTCCGCATTAGCCACATAATCCATCATCTGCTGCCTAATCTGCATATTTGAACAAAAAAAGCCTTGTTTCTAGCTCAAACAGCTCAAACGTTACCAAAAATGCAGCGACAAGTGTTACAGCGTGGTGGAAGGCCTTTTGCAAACCTAGAATGGTCACCTGTTACTAAATGTGGGTGTTAAATTGGTACTAATGGTGTGCAAACCACTCTTACTTCTTTCTGCGCCTCTCTTGCCACTTTCTGCATTTCTGTTGCTTTTTTCTGCAACTTTCTTTTTTTCTGCACTTTTTTTGCCTCTTTCTGCTCATCTCCTCCACTTTCTGTACCTCTCTTGCCTCTTTCTGCACCTCTCTTGCCTCTTTCTGCACCTCTGTTGCCTCTTTTTGCACCTCACTTGCTTCTTCCTGTACCCCTCTTGCCTCTTTCTGCACCCCTGTTCCCTCTTTCAGCACCTCTCCTGCTTGTTTCTGCACCTCTCTTGCCTCTTTCTATACTTCTCTTGCCTCTTTCTGCACCTCTGTTGTTTCTTTCTGCACTTCTCTTGCCTCTTTCTGCATCCCTCTTGCCTCTTTCTGCACCTCTGTTGCTTCCTTCTGCACTTCTCTTGCTTCTTTTTGCACCTCTGTTGCTTCTTTCTGCACCCCTGTTGCCTCTTTCTGCAACCCTCTTCCCTCTTTCTGTAGTTCTCTTGCCTCCTTCTTCACTTCACTTGCCTCTTTCTGCAACTCTCTTGCCTCTTTCTGCAGTTCTCTTGCCTCTTTCTGTGCCTCTCTTGCCTCTTTGAACACTTCTGTTGCCTGTTTCTCTCTTGCTTCAGTCTGCCCACCTGTTCCCTGTTTCTGCTCCCCTTTTGCCTGTTTCTGCAACTCTCTTGCCTCTTTCTGCAGTTCTCTTGCCTCTTTCTGCGCCTCTCTTGCCTCTTTGAACACTTCTGTTGTCTGTTTCTGCACCTCTCTTGCCTCTTTCTGCACCTCTCTTGCCTCTTTCTGCACCTCACTTGCTTCTTTCTGCACCCCTTTTTCCTGTTTCCGCACCCCTCTTTCCTCTTTGTGCAACTCTCTTGCCTCTTTCTACACCTCTCTTCCCTCTTTCTGCACCACTCTTGCCTCTTTCTGTACCTCTGTTGCTTCTTTCTGCACCTCTCTTGTCTCTTTCTGCACCCTTTGTGCCTCTTTCAGCACCTCTGTTGCTTCTTTCTGCAGTTCTCATCCTTATTTCTGCACCCCTCCTGCCTCTTTCTGTACCCCTCTTGCCTCTTTGTGCACCTCTCCTAACCCTTTCTGCATCCCTCTAGCCTCTCTTTGCACCTCTGTTGGTTCTTTCTGCACCTCTTATGCTTCATTCTGCACTTCACTTGCCTCTTTCTGTACCCTCTTGCCTCTTTCTGCACCTCTGTTGGTTCTTTCTGCACTACTCTTGCTTCTTTCTGCACCTCTGTTCCAAATTTCTGCATCCCTCATGCCTTTTTCTGCACCCCTCTTCTCTCTTTCTGCACCTCTCTTGCCTCAGTCTGCCCACCTGTTCTCTCTTTCTGAACCCCTTTTGCCTGTTTCTGCAACTCTCTTTCCTCTTTCTGCAGTTCTCTTGCCTCCTTCTACATCTCACTTGCCTCTTTTTGCACCTCTCTTGCTTCTTTCTGCACCTCTCTTGCAAATTTCTGCACCCCTCTTGCCTCTTTCTGTACCCCTCTTACCTGTTTCTGCACCCCTCTTACCTGTTTCTGCACCTCTCTTGCCTCTGTCTGCACCCCTGTTCCCTCTTTCTGTACCTCTTTTGCCTGTTTCTGCAACTCTCTTGCCTCTTTCTGCAGTTCTCTTGCTTCCTTCTGCACCTCTGTTGCTTCTTTCTGTTCTTCTCTTGCCTCTTTCTGCACCCCTGTTGCTTCATTCTGCACTTCCATGCTTCTTTCTCCACCTGTCTTGCTTCTTTCAGCACCTCTCCTGCTTGTTTCTTCACCTCTCTTGCATATTTCTGCACTCGTCTTCCCTCTTTCTGCACCTCTTTTGCCTCTATCTACATCGCACTTGCCTCTTTCTGCACTTCTCTTGCTTCTTTCTACACCTCTGTTGCTTCTTTCAGCAATTCTCTTGCCTCTTTCTGCACTTCTCTTGCCTGCTTCTGCACCTCTCTTGCCTCTTTCTGCACATCTCTGGCCTCTTTCTTCACCTCTCCTGCCTCTTTCAGCACCTCACTTGCTTCTTTCTGCACCCCTGTTGCCTCTTTTTGCACCCCTCTTCCCTCTTTGTGCAACTCTCTTGCCTCTTTCTATACCTCTCTTCCCTCTTTCTGCACCACTCTTGCCTCTTTCTGTACCTCTGTTGCTTCTTTCTGCACTTCTCTTGCCTGTTTCTGCACCCTTCATGCCTCTTTCAGCACCTCTGTTGCTTCTTTCTGCACTTCTCTTCATTCTTTCTGCACCCCTCGTGCCTCTTTCGGTACCCTTCTTCCCTTTTCCTGCACGTCTCTTGGTTCTTTTTGCACTGCTCTTGCCTCTTTCTGCACCCCTATTGCCTCCTTCTGTATCTCTGTTGTTTCTTACTGAACTGCTCTTGCTTCTTTCTGCACCTCTCTTGCAAATTTCTGCACCCCTCTTGTCTCTTTCAGCACCCCTCTTCTCTCTTTCTGAACCCCTGTTCCCTCTTTCTGCACCTCTTCTGCCTGTTTCTGCACCTCTGCTGCCTCTTTCTGAACTTCTCTTGACTCTTTCTGCAACTCTTTTGCTTCTTTCTGCACTTCTCTTGCTTCTTTCTGCAACCCTCTTGCCTCTTTCTGCACCTCTGTTGGTTCTTTCTGCACTGCTCTTGCTTCTTTCTGCACCTCTGTTGTTTCTTTCTGCACTTCTCTTGCTTCTTTCTATACGTCTCTTGCTTCTTTCTGCACCCCTGTTCCCTCTTTCTGCACCTTTCCTGCCTGTTTCTGCACCTCTCTTGCCTCTTTCTGCACCCCACTTGCCTCTTTCTGCACCCTTCTTCCCTCTTTGTGCACCTCTCTTGCCTCTTTCTGCTCCTCTCTTGCCTCTTTCTGCACCCCTCTAGCCTCTTTCCGCATCTCTTTTGCTTGTTTATGCTCTTCTTTTGCCTCCTTCTGTACCGCTCTTGCATCCTTCTGCACCTCTGTTGTTTTTTACTGCACTGCTCTTGCTTCTTTCTGCACCTCTCTTGCAAATTTCTGCACCCTTCTTGCCTTTTTCAGCACCCCTCTTCTCTCTTTCTGCACCCCTGTTCCCTCTTTCTGCACCTCTTCTGCCTGTTTCTGCACCTTTGCTGCCTCTTTCTGAACTTCTCTTGTCTCTTTCTGTACCTCTGTTGGTTCTTTCTGCACTTCTCTTCCTTCTTTCTGCACTTTTCGCGCCTCTTTCTGCACCCTTCTTCCCTCTTTCTGCACCTCTCTCGTTTCTTTCTGTATCCCTCATGCCTCCTTTTCCACCCCACTTCCCCCTTACTATATCTCTGTTGCTTCTTTATGCACTTCTCTTACTTGTTTCTGCACCTCTCTTGCGTCTTTCTGCACCTCTGTTGCGTTTTTCTGTACCTCTGTTGGTTCTTTCTGCACTTCTCTTGCTCTTTCTTCACCCTTCGCGCCTCTTTCAGCACCTCTGTTGCTTCTTTCTGCACTTCTCTTCCTTCTTTCTGTACCCCTCCTGCCTCTTTCTGTACCTCTCTTGCCTCTTTCTGCACCTCTTCTACCTTTTTCTGACCACTGTTGCTTCTTTTTGCACCTCTGTTGGTTCTTTCTGCACTGCTCTTGCTTCTTTATGCACCTCACTTGCCTCTTTCTGCACCTCTCTTGCTTCTTTATACACCTCTGTTGCCTCTTTCAGCAATTCTTTTGCCTCTTTCTGCACTTCTCTTGCTTGTTTTTGCACCTCTCTTCCGTCTTTCTGCACCTCACTTGCTTCTTTCTGCACCCCTCTTGCCTCTTTCTGCACTCCTCTCCCCTCTTTCTGCACCTCTCTAGACTCTTTCTGCACCCCTGTTCCCTCTTTCTGCACCTTTCCTGCCTGTTTCTGCACCTCTCTTGCCTCTTTCTGTACCTCTCTTTCCTCTTTGTGCACCTCTCCTCCCTGTTTCTGTACCACTCTTGCTTCTTTTTGCACCTCTGTTGGTTCTTTCTGCACTGCTCTTGCTTCTTTCTGCACCTCACTTGCCTCTTTCTGCACTTCTCTTACTTCTTTCCACACCTCTGTTGCTTCTTTCAGCAATTCTCTTGCCTCTTTCTGCACTTCTTTTGCTTGTTTCTGCACCTCTCTTGCGTCTTTATGCACCTCTGTTGCCTCTTTCTATACCTCACTTGCTTCTTTATGCACCCCTCTTGCCTCTTCTGCACCCCTCTTTCCTCTTTCTGCACCTCTCTTGCCTCTTTCTGCACCCCTGTTCCCTCTTTCTGCACCTTTCCTGTCTGTTTCTGCACCTCTTTTACCTATTTCTGTACCTCTGTTGGTTCTTTCTGCACTTCTCTTGCTCTTTCTGCACCCTTCGCGCCTCTTTCAGCACCTCTGTTAATTCTTTCTGTACTTCTCTTCCTTCTTTCTGCACCCGCCTGCCACTTTCTGTACCTCTTTTGCCACTTTGTGCACCTCTTCTACCTTTTTCTGTACCGCTCTTGCTTCTTTTTGCACCTCTGTTGGTTCTTTCTGCACTGCTCTTGCTTCTTTCTGCCCCTCACTTGCCTCTTTCTGCACTTCTCTTGCTTCTTTCTACACCTCTGTTGCTTCTTTCAAGTCAAGTCAAGTCAAATAGTTTATTGTATATGATTACTTAAAATCGTTACAATGTATAAAAATAAAAAATAAAAATACAAATATTAAACTTAATCTTCCATTGAATTCTACTTTTCAGTGTCGTGGATACCAACATTTTAAAATCTAAATAACACTATAATACACATAAAATATTATCTAACATTTTAAAACTTTCAGAATTATGCAAATGTCTGAAAAAGTCCAAGATTACTTTCAGCTAAATCCTGTTCGAGATAAAGTGACCATTTTAAATTTCCAAACGTAGCCATTTTTCTATATTATTTCTTTCATCCTGTCGCGTTTTTTTTTTTTTGCTTGCTGTTTGGGCTATTGGGCCATGTATGCAAAGCCCCTGCCGTCCTTGATCATGCTTTATTCTTGGCCTCTAAATCGGCTTGCCTTAAAAGTTTCCTTACTTTTACTAGGTATTTGACGCCCCGGCAAGCCAGAATGATTGAGGATCCTTCAAGCCAACGTATCACTGCTTGCCTGCAAGTCCGAATATTCAATTCATAAAAAATTGGTTTTAAAAGCCCCCTCCTTATATCCTTCACAGCTGGGCAGGTACACAGCAAGTGTGTTAGCGTTTCATTACAGAAGCCGCATAGTCGACAATGTGCAGCTTGATGGTTACTTTGCCAGAATGGTTGTAGATCTTTCGAATCATGCATGCCCAAGCGATATTTTGTGAAACTCTTTTTTAACTCGGTACTAAAATGTGTTAGTAAATATGCCTGAGGCTTTGTGGATATGTAAGAGTTAATCACGGTCCACCCATGTCTGCGTTTCGAGATTGTTATTTTGTCTTCCACGAAAGACTTCGTCTTCGATGTTTTATTTACCAATTTACCAAAAGCTACCCGCTCTAACTGGCTATCCCATGTTGTTTGTATATCAAGTTCCACTAATGATTTTCTCAGGTATGCTCCCCACGAATGTGGAATGTCTTGGTCCATCTGGATTTTAATTTCTTTCCAGCAAGTGTTGTTCATTGACCCCGGCTCAGATGCACGGAATTTGTGGCATAGTTTCATGAAGCCGCTCATGCTCCGGAATTTCTGATTCTGAAGGCCAAACTCCAGCCGGACCTGGGCTGGAGCGGCAGACTTTGGTAAATTAAAGACAGCTTTGTAGACCTTTGTTTGAAGATCGTTTAACAGATCCGCCTCTTTGCCGCACCAAACTACTAGGGCGTATGACAATGTCGGTACTATTTGTGCTGCCATCACTTTTAGAAGATGTGCATAACTCGGGCAGCCAAGTTTCCTGTTCAGAAGTCTGTACGCAAAGATTAATGATTGCGCTTTTGCCTTTAGGTCTATTTTATGTTCTTTGTGTGTTGAGCCTCGCCTAGTTTTAAGCCGAGATATTTGTAGGCCGCTTGTTCTTCTATTGGGGTCCCTTTTATGTACCATTTAAACGTAGTTTTTGGGTCCACAAGCCGTACAACCTTGGTTTTATCTTTATTTATTTCCAAGCTATCTCTATCCAGATAGATGACTAAGTTGTTGATCGCTCTTTGCAGCCCGATAGGGCTTTTGGCTCAGTACCACAATATCGTCTGCGTACTGTAGGAAGGGTATTGGCTCCTTGACTAGATTCGGCGGATGGCAGTCGACTCATTGCATGTGATTACTGATATCTGCCATGAATAAATTAAATAGGCTTGGGGCAAGGACGCAGCCTTGTTTTAGCCCTTGCTCTGTGCAGATGCTGCTGGTGGTGTTAAGTCCATTGCCTAGTTTCACTCTAGCCCAGGTTTCGCTATGCAGGGCTATTATTGCATCCAGTAATTTGCTCGGCAACCCCCATACCCTTAGTTTTTCCCAGAGGCGATTTCTGCTTACTTTGTCGAATGCGGCTTTCAAATCAACGAAACATGCAAATAACTGATTTTTCTTGCCCTTTCAGTTAGAAGTGCCAGCGGGCCAGGTTTGTCAAGGTACCCATCCCTTGTCTAAAACCAGTTTGAAACTTTGGAATTATGTTTGACTCGTCCATCCAATCTTGAAGGTGAAGTAATAGGCATGATCCGTATAGTTTGGCCTCAACATCAATCAGTGATATCAATCTGTAGTTTTCTGGTTTATTATGGTCTCCCTGTTTGAATATTGGGTGGATGATGTTCCCTTTCCAGGATTTGGGGACATTGTTCTCTCTGTAGATCAGATTAAATAATGGCGCGAGATAAACAGCCCAAAAGTCCGGCGCATATTTGAATAGTGCGTTGGGCAATCCGTTCGGGCCTGCCGCCCCTCCGTTTTCAACCTTTTTATTATTCCTCTCAATTGTTTTTTGTCGATCAGGAAATGTCGGTCGTTGTTACTTTCTGCCTGACCGGTATATTCTACTACTTCCGGTTTTAGATCCTTTGGGGGTTTTGCCATTAAATGCTTGTCATTCCTCGTACTACTGTACTTATTATGTACGTGCTCCATCCAGGTTTTTCACTAATTCCCGCTTCTTGTTGTAATTTACTACCCTTGGTCATGGTATTTATAATGCCCCAGAATTCCCTGCTGTTTGGCAAGCTACTTTCCCACAGTAGCTGTATCCAGATTTTTCTTTATATTCTATCATGGCTTCCCTCAACATTTTTTGTAATTCTTCTGTAGCTCCTTTAATTTATTCTTGTCTCTTTTCTTGCCCGTTTTGACCGCCATGGCTTGAATTCGTACCTCTTTTGCCATCCTTCTCTTTTCATCTCGAAGGGAGAGGTTAAACCATGGATCCTTTCTGATGTCTATTCTTTTTGTGTTTCTATTAGTGACCGGAAAGCTTTGGGTAATGAAGAGGCATAGATCTTCCCAAGTTGTTAGTCGATTTTCTTCTATCTGCGGCCCTGTTTGAATCATATGTTCTTTGAGGGTATCCATTATATTCACTGTTGCTTCTTTCAGCAATTCGTTTGCCTCTTTCTGCACTTCTCTTCCTTCTTTCTGCACCCCCCTGCCTCTTTCTATACCTCCCTTGCCTCTTTGTGCACCTCTCCTACCTCTTTCTGCACTCCTCTTGCCTCTTTCTGCACCTCACTTGCTTCTTTCTGCACCCCTCTTGCCTCTTTCTGCACCCCTATTTTCTCTTTCTGTACCTCTCTTGCCTCTTTCTGCACCCCTGTTCCATCTTGCTGCACATTTCCTGCGTGTTTCTGCACCTCTTTTGCCTCTTTCTGTACCTCTGTTAGTTCTTTCTGCACTTCTCTTGCTCTTTCTGCACCCTTCGTGCCTCTTTCAGCACCTCTGTTGCTTCTTTCTCTACTTCTCTTCCTTCTTTCTGCACCCCTCCTGCCTCTTTCTGCACCTCTCTTGCCTCTTTCTACACTTCACTTGCTTCTTTCTGCACCTTTCTTGCCTGGTTTGGCACCTCTGTTGCTTCTTTCTGCACTTCACTTGCCTCTTTCTGCACCTCTGACTTAGAGGTAGTTTTAATCCCCCTGCCCAATTATGTACTAGGGCCTTACGGGGGAGGTCATGCCAATCACAGGGGTACCCCAACCCATAGTGTACCCTAGTTTTTGTAGGTGTTTTCACTGTATTCTAAGTGTCTTTCAGCATAGCACTGGCTCCGGGCCTGGTTAGTCAGAGTCAGTTACCACCAGTACCAGTCAGCAAAAAGTTGGGGGCACAGGATGACTTTGCAACAAGGCCTCTTTCTGCCCCTCTGTTGGTTCTTTCTGCATATCTCTTGTTTCTTTCTGCAACTTTCTTCATCTTTCTGGACTTCTGTTGCCTCGTTCTGCATTTCTCTTGCTTCTTTCTGTGCTTTTCTTCCTCTTTCTGCACATGTCCTACCTCTGTAGGCATAGTTAGAAATTAGCATTTAACAAACCTTTGAAATTCACTGAAAAAACTATAGGTTTCAGGGACGTTATAGATAGATATTAGCATTTAAAAAACCTTTGAAATTCACAGAAAAAACTATAGGTTTCAGGGACGTTATAGTTAGAAATTAGCATTTAAAAAACCTTAGAAATTCACTGAAAAAAGCCACAGGTTTCAGGGACGTTATAGTTAGTTGGACATTTCATTCATACAAAACCAGAGAAATTCGGCCGTTATAGTTAGTTGAGCTAACTATAACTCGCGCCCCTGCAATGCACAGCTGATGATGTCACATGTTACATCATTCATGACATGGTCAGTGACATCACTGATGACATCACTGATGACATCTCAAATGACATCACTGATGACATCATCCACGTGTTAATCTGATGCACCTCCTCACACCCTAATATAACCTTTGATACACCCACTCTAAAATACAGACTACCATTTTCGAAACCATAGACACACCAATACCAGTTACTACATACCCACTCACTGATTCCTAGGTCTACACACACATCCACTCATTCACTCATACACTCACTCATACATGCAGTCACTCATCAATACAGCACTATCATATGCACTCATACACCTACACAGACACTCACACACCGCCACTCATCCATAGAGTTACTCACACAGGGTCCAACACCCATTAAAAACTGGCTCTGACACAGCCCGGATCATACTCTGAGTATTTATTGTTTGTACATGGTGTACCCAGCGTAAGCCATTTCAGTCCTGTTTCGTGCTTCGGCAGACGCGTTTCAGCTACAAACTTTCTTCATTGCCAGGAGATCAGCACGGGTCAGCTGGGGCTCGTTAGGTGGATGCAGATAGACACTCCCACTGGAACAGACATCCAACCCCCTACCATTGTTAAAGGCATAGTATCCCTCTGCAACTTATGCCTCGACGATGTTTCTTAACAGCCATGAAACGTCAATCCCTATTGTGAAGGCAGCTAAGTAACCACCCTTCAGGCACATAATAATGCCCCAACTCCAGTTGGCTGCGGGCGGGCGTCACATGGCTATGGCAATGAGTCCACAATAATGCTCCTTCAAGCAGATAAATGCTGCCTCCTCTCTCCCCAATTCTTGAATCTCCAAACATCCGTGTGTCAGGCTAGGGGGGCTACGTGTTGTTTTCCAATACAAAATCCACTGTTGGCGGCCAGGCGCGTTGCTCCAAAACGAGAGGGCATGTCAGAATGGAAGCGCCATCAAGCTGACTAACACACAGGGTCCAACACCCATTAAAAACGGGCTCTGACACAGCACGAATCATACTCTGAATATTTATTGTTTGTACACGGTGTACCCAGCGTAAGCCATTTCAGTCCTGTTTCGTGCCTCAGCAGATGCGTTTCAGCTACAAGCTTTCTTCAGTGCCGGGAGATCAGCACGGGTCAGCTGGGCTCGTTAGGTGGATGCAGATATATACTCCCACTGGGATAGACATCCAAACCCCTCCATTGTTAAAGGCGTAGTATACCTCTGAAACTTACGCCTCGACGATGTTTCTTGCCAGCCATGAAACGTCAATCCCTATCGTGAAGGCAGCTAAGTAACCACCCTTCAGGCACATAATAATGCCCCAACTCCAGTTGGCTGCAGGCCGGCGTCACACGGCTATGGCAACAAGTCCAGAATAATGCTCCTTCAAGCAGATAAATGCTGCCTCCTCTCTCCCCAATTCCTGAATCTCCAAACATATGTGTGTCAGGCTGGGGGGGCTACGTGTTGTTTTTCAATACAAAATCCACTGTTGGCGGCCAGGCGTGTTGCTCCAAAACGAGAGGGCGTGTCAGAATGTCAGCGCCGTCAAGCTGACTAACACACAGGGTCCAACACCCATTAAAAACGGGCTCTGACACAGCACGGATCATACTCTGAATATTTATTGTTTGTACATGGTGTACCCTGCATAAGCCATTTCAGTCCTGTTTCGTGCCTCAGCAGACGCGTTTCAGCTACAAGCTTTCTTCAGTGCCGGGAGATCAGCACGGTTCAGCTGGGGCTCGTTAGGTGGATACAGATATACACTCCCACTGGGATAGACATCCAACCCCCTACCATTGTTAAAGGCATAGTATCCCTCTGAAACTTACGCCTCGACGATGTTTCTTGCCAGCCATGAAACGTCAATCCCTATTGTGAAGGCAGCTAAGTAACCACCCTTCAGGCACATAATAACGCCCCAACTCAAGTTGGCTGCAGGCCAGCGTCACACAGCTATGGCAACGAGTCCAGAATAATGCTCCTTCAAGCACATAAATGCTGGCTCCTCTCTCCCCAACTCCTGAATCTCCAAACATCCGTGTGTCACGCTGGGGGGGCTACGCGTTGTTTTTCAATACAAAATTCACTGTTGGCGGCCAGACGCGTTGCTCCAAAACGAGAGGGCGTGTCAGAATGTCAGCACCGTCAAGCTGACTAACACACAGGGTCCAACACCCATTAAAAAGGGGCTCTGACACAGCACGGATCATACTCTGAATATTTATTGTTTGTACATGGTGTACCCAGCGTAAGCCATTTCAGTCCTGTTTCGTGCCTCGGCAGATGCGTTTCAGCTACAAACTATCTTCAGTGCTGGGAGATCAGCACGGGTCAGCTGGGGCTTATTAGGTGGATGCAGATATACACTCCCACTGGGATAGACATCCAACCCCCTTATATATCATATATTTAGATATACATACATATATTTATATCACTGAAAAAAACATAGGTTTCAGGCACGTTATAGTTAGAAATTAGCATTTAAAAAATCTTTGAAATTCAATGAAAAAACCATAGGTTTCAGGCACGTTATAGTTAGAAATTAGCATTTAAAAAACCTTAGAAATTCACTGAAAAAACCAGAGGTTTTAGGGAAAGTTATAGTTAGTTGGACATTTCACTCGTACAAAACCATAGAAATTCCCCGTTATAGTTAGTTCAGCTAACTATAACTCGCGCTCCGTAATGCACTGCTGATGACGTCACATATTACATCACTCATGACATGGTCAGTGACATTACTGATGACATCACTGATGACATCTCAAATGATATCACTGATGATGACATCACTGATGACATCATCCATGTGATAATTTGATGCATCTTCTCACACCCTAATATAACCTTACATACACCCACTCTAAATTACAGACTGCCATTCTCAAAACCATAGACACTCCAACACAATAACTACATACCCACTCACTCATTCTTAGGTCCACACACACATCCACTCACTCACCCGTACAGTCTCTCATACTTACAGTCACTCAGTACAGGACTATCATATGCACTCATACACCTATATAGACACTCACACACCGCCACTCATCCATAGAGGTACTCACACACCTAGTCAGTCATGCAAATAATTAATCACACTGCCATTTACTCACCTATACAGTTATACACACACCAGCTCACTTACTCATACAAATACTAGCACATTCTTACGCTCTTATACAATCACTGATACAAGCACACACTCATCCATACAGCCACTCTCACAATCACACACTCTCACTTATAGACATTTATATACCCCAACACACATATATACTGCCTATCACATATGTAGTTACTCACACATGTCCCACTGAGATATACATTGACTCACTAACACACCCATACACACACTCACCCACCCATACAGTCCATCACAGATGCACTCTTGAAACCATGCACCCAGTGAATCACCCACTCACACATCTATGCACAGAGTCACACACACCCCACCCACACAAACACTCATTCACCCATACAGATACTCAGACAACCAATCAATAACCCATATAGACACTCATGTAGCTATTCACAAACCCATGCAGCCGCTTACACACCAACAGACAGACGGATACAGACATTCACACAGTTTAGTCACTAACCCATGCATTCACTAAGATACGTTTAATCACTCACTTATAGAGTCAGTCACGCAGCTACTAAATCATCCATTCAGACACTTATACACCCACTCATTCTTCAATATGCCTTTGCCTAAATATATTAAATATATTTAAACTTTACAGAAACACACAGTCACTGGATGATGTCATCAGTGATGTCATTTGAGATGTCATCAGTGATGTCATGAGCGATGTCACTGACCATGTCATGAGTGATGTAATATGTGACGTCATCAGCAGTGCATTGCGGGGCGCGAGTTATAGTTAGCTGAACTAACTATAACGGGGAATTTCTCTGGTTTTGTACGAGTGAAATGTCCAACTAACTATAACTTTCCCTAAAACCTATGGTTTTTTCAGTGAATTTCTAAGGTTTTTTAAATGCTAATTTCTAACTATAATGTGCCTGAAACCTATGTTTTTTCAGTGAATATATATATATATATATATATATATATATAAATCTGATCCCTCGTTAATAACTTCTGTTTTCCAACTTGAAAAACGAGCGAGGACCCAAATTGGTGCAAAGTATATTTTATTGCCACCCAGCTAGTCCGCAATGATGCGTTTCGCCCGGTTCACGGCCTTGATCACATGACACGGCTTGAACAGTAACTCCCATTTTTAAAGTGCCAGTGCATATCATTCGTCAACCAACATAGACAACAGACTATGATAGAAGTTCTACGCGTAATGCAAGTTTACACATATTTTGAATCCACCATAGTTAAAAATATTAGTAATCAACATACAAAGCATTGTATTGCATAAATATTGTAAGATGTCTATTGAGGTGAAGACACATCTTTGTAAAAATTATCTCTGCATGAATGCTCAATTTACCCAATGGGCCTGATTCACAGAACTAACTTACGTCAAAAGCGTAAACGTAAACGTAAACGTAAACATAAAGTTAGTACTTTTTAGGTATTCACAGAATACACTTACTCATTTTGGTATTCACAGAATAGTACTAACTTTACATTTACGTTTACGTTTATGTTTATACGTTTTTGACGTAAGTTAGTTCTGTGAATCAGGCCCAGTGGGCCTGATTCACAGAACTAACTTACGTCAAAAACGTAAACGTAAACGTAAAGTTAATACTATTCTGTGAATACCAAAATGAGTAAGTTCATTCTGTGAATACCAAAATGAGTAAGTGTATTCTGTGAATACCTAAAAAGTACTAACTTTACGTTTACGTTTACGTTTTTGACATAAGTTAGTTCTGTGAATCAGGCCCAATGTGTCTTGTTTGTGCGTTGGTTGTCATAAAAAATGTACTATATGTGCATGTCCCTGAAATTTATAAAATTAATATAAGAAAAATAAAAAAAACAATAAAAACCTAAAGTGCATAGTGTATAAAAAGTGCTGTGTGCTTATTATTGCCATTAATTATCCTGATTCAATCATCAGTAATCTGCAATAACAAATGAGAAGATTATGTATGTAGAGTGCATATATGTATCTATATGTGATATTCCCCCTTTATAGTTAGTTCAGCTAACTATAACTCGCGCCCCGCAATGCACTGCTGATGACGTCACATATTACATCACTCATGACATGGTCAGTGACATCACTGATGATATCACTGATGACATCTCAAATGACATCACTGATGACATCATCCAGTGACTGTGTGTTTCTCTAAAGTTTAAATATGTTTAATATATATGCCAAAGTGTATTGAAGAATGAGTGGGTGTATAAGTGTCTGTACGGATGATTTAGTAAGTGCGTGACTAACTCTATAAGTGAGTGATTAAATGTATCTTACTGAATGCATGGGTTAGTGACTAAACTGGGTGAATGTCTGTATCCGTCTGTCTGTTGCTGTGTAAGTGGCTGCATGGGTTTGTGAATAGCTACATGAGTGTCTATATGAGTTATTGATTGGTTGTCTGAGTATCTGTATGGGTGCCTGAGTGTTTGTGTGAGTGGGGTGTGTGCGACTCTGTACATAGATGTGTGAGTGGGTGATTCACTGGGTGCATGATTTGAAGAGTGCGTCTGTGATGGACTGCTTGGGTGGGTGAGTGTGTGTATGGGTGTGTTAGTGAGTGAATGTATATCTTAGTGGTACATGTGCGAGTAACTACATATGGAAAAGGCAGTATATATGTGTGTTAGAGTATTTAAAAGGCTATAAGTGAGAGTGTGTGATTGTGAGAGTGGCTGTATGGATGCGTGTGTGCTTGTATCAGTTATTGTATAAGAGCGTAAGAATGTGCTAGTATTTGTATGAGTAAGTGAGCTGGTGTGTGTATAACTGTATAGGTGAGTAAATGGGTGTGTGATTAATTTTTTGCATGACTGACTAAGTGTTTGAGTACCTCTATGGATGAGTGGCGGTGTGTGAGTGTTTATATAGGTGTATGAGTGCATATGATAGTCCTGTACTGAGTAACTGTAAGTATGAGTGACTGGACGGGTGAGTGAGTAGATGTGTGTGTGTAGACCTAAGAATCAGTGAGTGGGTATGTAGTTATTGGTATTGGAGTGTGTATGGTTTTGCGAATGGCAGTCTGTAATTTAGAGTGGGTGTATCAAAAGTTATACTAGGGTGTGAGAAGATGCATGAAATTATCACATGGATGATGTCATCAGTGATGTCATTTGAGATGTCATCAGTGATGTCATCAGTGATGTCACTGACCATGTCATGAGTGATGTAATATGTGACGTCATCAGCAGTGCATTGCTGGGCGCGAGTTATAGTTAGCTGAACTAACTATAACGGGGAATTTCACGGGTTTTGTACGAGTGCAATGTCCAACTAACTATAACTGTCCCTAAAACCTATGGTTTTTCAGTGAATTTCAAAGGTTTTTAAATGCTAATTCCTAACTATAACATGTCTGAAACCTATGGTTTTTTTCAGTGAATTTCAAAGGTTTTGTAAATGACAATTTTTAAATGTATTAATTGTTATATGTATTTTTTGATACTGATTTACTATATTTTTTTAAACTATTTATTTTTACATATTTTATTTTTTAAATTACATTGTAATTACATTATACATTACATTACAAAATATACTTTCTCAGAATGAATTACTTTAGTTTAAATACTTTGCAAATAGGCAATAGACTTTTAAGTACAGTAGTTACAGTTGTTGCAATGGGCAACACAATTTCAAACACAATGCAACATTGAGCTCAATGTGAATTTCTAGTTAAATGCAATTAGTTACTTTATGGATTACTTTTCTAACCACAGGACTGTATCCTAGATTCAGTCCTGCAACATCTCCTGTAAACAGTTGAGTAAAAGCGTTTTGGTTACAGTAGTGATTTTTAAGGAATATTATTGTATTTTAAAAGTTGACACTTAGAAACTTTTTCACATAGAATCAACAATGTTATCCTATGGGAGGAAATTCACTTAGCAGGTAAGTAGTGTTATCGTTACTTTTTCTTACTCAGTGGTGGATCCTGGATCCAGCACTGGTGCATCTCCTGTAAACAGTTGAAGGAATGCGTTTAAGTCATATAGGCGATTTTTATGGAATATTTGTAGTTTGTGAAAATTGACACTTTGAAACTTTTCTGCTGAAAACAGACAATGGATTCCTATGGAAGGAAATTCAAGTTACTGGTAAGTACGGTTAAAATTACTTTTCAGGGTCAGTGCTGGGCTAAAAGATGAAGCACTGTGTTCTCTCCTGATAACAGGAGAGTAAATCGGAATTCGTTGTTCGGCTGATTTTAGAGGAATATTATAAAGTTCCAAAACTCCACACTTAGAAGAATTTCCAAGTGAAACCAGTCAATGTTAGCCTATGGAAGGAAATTCAAGTTACTGGTAAGTACGGTTAAAATTACTTTTCAGGATCAGTACTGGGCTCAAAGATGCAGCACTGAGGTCTCTCCTGATAACAGGTGAGTAAATCGGAATTCGTAGTTTGGCTGATTTTAGAGGAATATTTGTATGTTACAAAAATCGACACTTAGAAACTTTTTCAGCAAAAAGCAGGCAATGATATCCAATGGAAGGAAATTCAAGTTACTGGTAAGTACGGTTAAAATTACTTTTCAGGATCAGTACTCGGCTCAAAGATGCAGCACTGTGGTCTCTCCTGATAACAGGTGAGTAAATCGGAATTCGTAGTTCGGCTGATTTTAGAGGAATATTATAAAGTTCCAAAACTCCACACTTAGAAGAATTTCCAAGTGAAACCAGTCAATGTTAGCCTATGGAAGGAAATTCAAGTTACTGGTAAGTACGGGTAGAATTACTTTTCAGGATCAGTACTGATCTCAAAGATGCAGCACTGAGGTCTCTCCTGATAACAGGTGAGTAAATCAGAATTCGTAGTTCGGCTGATTTTAGAGGAATATTTGTATGTTTCAAAAAT
The DNA here is from genome assembly GCA_963921515.1 of Calotriton arnoldi. Lineage (NCBI taxonomy): Eukaryota > Metazoa > Chordata > Amphibia > Caudata > Salamandridae > Calotriton > Calotriton arnoldi. Next base: position 253,615 of record CAWUFW010017437.1, read on the forward strand.
CGACACAAACTTTTTCAGCAAAAAGCAGGCAATGATATCCTGCAGAAGGAAATTCAAGTTACTGGTAAGTACGGTTATAATTACTTTTTAGGATCAGTACTGGGCTCAAAGATGCAGCACTGAGGTCTCTCCTGATAACAGGTGAGTAAATCGGAATTCGTAGTTCAGCTGATTTTAGAGGAATATTTGCACAATGGTGAAGGAAGGGGTGGGGCCTGAGGTGACATGTCTACAAACACGCCCTGTGGCGCGTTTTAAGTTGGAGAATTAATTCCTCCTCAATCCCGAGGGTCCCTAGGGGCCAACTAGCCCACCAGATACCTCCAGTATGCGCCAGAGAGCTGCGTTGCAGAGAGGTGTTCAGAGGCCACTCCCCTTTTTGCACCTCTCTGCAACGCAGCTCTGTGGTGCTTTCTGGACGTACCTGGTGGGCTAGTTGGCCCCCAGGGACCCTCAGGATTGAAGGGGATTTAATTCCCCATCTTAAAACGCGCCACGGGGCCTGTTTGCACACATGTCACCTGAAGCCCCGCCCCCTCCCTTCACCACTGTGCAAACACGCCCTGTGGTGCATTTTAAGTTGGGGGATGAAGTCCCTTGAATCCTGAGGGTCCCTGGAGTCCAACTAGCCCACCATGTACCTCCAAAGCGCCACAGAGCTGCGTTGCAGAGAGGTGTAAAAGGGGCGTGGCCTCTGTACACCTCTCTGCAACGCAGCCCCCTGGCGCATACTGGAGGTTCCTGGTGGGCTAGTTGGCCCCCAAGGACCCTCAGTATTCAAGGGGAATTCGTTCCCCCTCTGCAAACGCGGCAGGGGGCGCGTTTGCAGAGTGGTAAAGGAAGGGGGCGGGGCCTGCGGCACGATCGTTTTTTTTTTTTATTAGGTTTTTTTTTTTCCCGAAGAGGGATTGTGTGGCCCCCCTTTCTTTTTCCTTTTTTTGTGCCCTGGGGACCCCATCCTCCAGGGCCTTACCCCTTTTTTTTCTTTTTTTAAAAAACGAAACAGGAAGGGGGCCGCGTGGCCCCCCTCCCGTGGCCAATTCCGGCCCCGGGGACCCCATCCCCGGGGCATGGCCACACTTTTTATGATTTTTTAAGGAGGCGGGCTGCGTGGCCCCCTCCTCAGGCCTCCTTTGCCCCGGGGACCCCATCCCCCGGGGCAGGCCTTTATTTTTATTATTATTATTATTTTTGGGGGAGAGGGGCCGCGTGGCCTCTCTCCCGAGCCACTACTGCCCGGGGACCCCATCCCCAGGGGCTGGCCCTCTCCGTTGGGGACTGTGGGGGTCCCCAATCCCCCACGGTCCCGCCGGCTCCCCGCGTCCCTCGGGAGCCGACATTGCTTTCCACATGGGGAGCTGCTAAGATGCAGCTCCCGTGTGAAAAGCAATTTGCTTGATTTTTGGAAGAGAGAGCAGGTTTCCCTGCTCTCTTCCAAAATCCAAAGCAGTTTGCTATGACAGGGCGGGAGCCGCGAGGCTCCTGTCCTGTCATAGCAAACTACAGTGTCCCGGGGTAGGCACCTGGGACACTGCAGGAGCCGGCCCTGGGGGGTGGCGGTCCCCAGGGCCACCACAGGCTCCAGGAGGGGGGCCGCGCGGCCTCCCTCCCTTCAATTGCACAGCCCCGGGGAGGTGGTGGTCCCCGGGGCTGTTTCGGACCCCCACATTTGTTTTCTAAGTGCCCCAGGGAGGTGGCGGTCCCCGGGGCATGTGGGGGGGCTGGAGCCCCCCCACACAGGTGATTATTTAAAAAAAAAAGAAGCCCTGGGGGGTGGCGGTCCCCGGGGCTGCGGGAGGGCGGAGAGCCCTCCCGCACCATTTTTTATTTAAAGCCCCGGGGGGTGGTGGTCCCTGGGGCTTGGGGGGCATTAGAGGCCCCCACATAAAACATAAACCCACCCCTGCATGCCCCCGGGACTTGGGCCACCCGGGGGCAAAATAGGACTCGAGGCGCGGGAGACCGCGCTTCGATTTTTTTTTTATCGGCGGGATCCGCGCATCCCGCCGATTTAAAAAAATGCTTTTTCTGCCCAGGGGTTCCTTGTGGGACCCCCTGAGCAGACCTAGGGGGTCAGGGTGTTTCTACCCTGCCTCCTTTTTGCGCTTTGCACACTTGTTTCTGTCCCTCGGTTCTACCGAGGGACAAAATGAAGGCCAACACTTCCTGATTTGGAGTGTTGACAGCCACTTGACAGCCAATTAGCATGCAGCTCGTGATCGGGAGGGTACGCGGACCCTACTCGGCCATAGATATATATGTGACTTTACTTTTGATTTTCTCAGGAAATACTGAACGGATTTACACCATTTAAGCAAAAGGCACGACACTGAACCAAGGGCTACCTCTTTGCCAAATTTGGTGTAATTCCATTCAGCAGTTCGGGCTGTAGCTGCGACTAACGGTTCCTATGGAAAAATGAATGGGGAAAACACGTTTTGGGACCCACCTTTTTCCTCGGCCCCCGCTTGACGAATCACCCCGAGACTTTCAGGATAGGAGCGGACCGGAGCGCCCCAACAAGTTGGAAAATTTCGCGAAGATTCGTCAACCGGCGCCAACGTTATTTCAAATAGAATGTTGCGGATTTCCCATGGAAAATAGGTCCTAACTATAACTATCTACTGGCGACCGCCAGTAGATAATACATATACATATATATGCACATATATATATATATATATATATACATATATGCACATACACACACACATTTATATATATATATGTATATCTATATATATATTCACTGAAAAAACCATAGGTTTTAGGGACAGTTATAGTTAGTTGGACATTTCACTCGTACAAAACCATAGAAATTCCCCCGTTATAGTTAGTTCAGCTAACTATAACTCGCGCCCCCGCCATGCACTGCTGATGACGTCACATATTACATCACTCATGGCATGGTCAGTGACATCACTGATGACATCACTGATGACATCTCAAATGACATCACTGATGACATCATCCAGTGACTGTGTTTCTGTAAAGTTTAAATATTTTTAATATATAGGGAAAGGTGTATTGAAGAATGAGTGGGTGTATAAGTGTGTGGATGAAGGATTTAGTAGGTGCGTGACTGACTCTATAAGTGAGTGATTAAACGTATCTTACTGAATGCAAGGGTTAGTGACTAAACTGGGTGAATGTCTGTAACTGTCTGTCTGTTGCTGTGTAAGTGGCTGCATGGGTTTGTGAATAGCTACATGAGTGTCTATATGAGTTATTGATTGGTTGTCTGAGTATCTGTATGGGTGCCTGAGTGTTTGTGTGGGTGGGGTGTGTGCGACTCTGTGCATAGATGTGTGAGTGGGTGATTCACTGGGTGGAATCCAGCCGCCGAAACGCGTAGATGTTGTCGTTGTAAATAAATCCGAGTGATTATTACCTCATGGAGTGCTGGATGATTTTTGCTGCAAGCTGTGATCCTATGTGAAAGATTTAGAAATGTGGCGTACGTTTCGTAACCAGCACCCCTGACGTTCTGGAAGCACACCAGTATAAACGCCAAGTGGATTTGGAATTAAAGAGACAGGCATGCCCCCCGTAGAACCGTATTGACGCCACCCGGAATATTAAGGAGTGTGGACCAAGAGGAGGAACCCGCAGCCGGTGATCGGAGGGTCTCGGAACTGTGGCAGAGTACTCGCGGCGAACTCCGGTAAGAAGGGTGAGCGAGTGGGAGATACGGGAGTCAGGCTCTGCAGCGATAGTATCTCAGGATACGTGACCTGAGAGTATAAATATCGCGGAGTGAGCACGAGGGAAAACACCGGTAATAAACATGAGCGACGAAGAGTGTGCTGCTCGAGAGCAAGAAGCTTTGAAATTGTTTGAAGAAAGTGCTTTACCGGTGAACAGGGACAGAAGTGCCCCGAGTTCAATCACCAGCAATGATCTAGGGAAACAATTACAAGAACTGGAAAAACTCAAAAGAGAGAAATCTCCCGATGGTGGGAGGTAGCCTCATTGCGACAGTACCTACAGGTGGGGAGAGTACCACGCGGATTGCGTATAATGATTACACCCACCTATGAGAATCCAACGTCTGAAATGTTATGTGAATGGGCAGAAAATAGTGCAACTAGCTCAATTAACATGATACGTATCTTACTGAAATATGCTGAAAAGGAGAGACAGGAAGTTGTAAATAAAATAAAAGAATTAAACTGTATACTGGAGAAAAATGGCGATCAAACCAAGGTGGGAAAATTCAGAGAAGATATGAAAAACAGGTTGGAGAAATATGAAAGACGTATAAAAGATAGAAAAGCAACAAAATTCTTACGTGATCGACTGGATTATGAGTCAGGACGTATTTATACATTCGCGAAAAAATTTGATTCAGTAAGACGACAAAAGATCCAGAATGGTACAGTTCAACAAAGTTCCCAAAGTGAAGTGAGCTCAGATACGGGCTCTGAACAAGAACAAGATGATCAAAGAGGAAGAGGAGTAAAAGATGTGAGACTAGTTGTGACAGGCGAATTCCGTTTTTACAGCTAGAACAACAAACAGATCATCGTACCACATGGGGCCGTGGGAGAGGAAGGGGCCGAGGAAGAGAAAACAGAGAAGAGGAGGAGAGGGGTATAGAAGGAGCACAAGAATGGCAAACAAAAAGATCGATGCGGCTCCAACACGAAGAAACAGGCGAAAAAATAAACAGCAACCAAACGATTATGAATCTAAGCACTATGATGCTAACAGATGAAGAGAAATCTGTATTGGAGTTGGGACTTTCATACTGTGATGAGAACAATTTTAATTACCCCGAAAGTAGAATGGATTTATATCGTTTTGTGAGAAAGTTGAAATTATCCAAAATACATACCAATAGAAGCCTCCATAGCCCGGTAACTCCAGAAATATGCATAACCCATCCTGTACAACAGAATTTATTGAATGTAGACGATGCACCTATCTTGGAAAATCTAATTTCTTTATACAATGAAAATATTGATGAGTTGGAAAATATAAGTGAATTACCAGCCAGTAATGAGTCAGTGGACTTTTTAACATTCAATTTGGAAAGGGAAGATCACACCCCATTTCGGCCTCCTTCTAGGTTTATACCACAGACAATGAGGGACAATCTGGATATCTTTAATGAAAATGTAACAAAAGATTTGAAATGTCTGTATTACAAAATAGCAAATCAAAAATACAAGATTAACCCTAAAAGGCTTTAATCCAAAAACAGTGGATAAAATTGTCAAAGAAGAAGGAGTCCTAGTAAAACCCTCGGATAAGGGAGGGAATGTTGTGTTGTGGGGTCGTGAACTATATAAAAAGGAAGCCCTGAATCAGTTAAATGAGACAGAATGTTATCGGAGAATCAATAGGAAAGAATATGAAGTGATGAAAGAACAATTTTTCACCAGACTTGAAACGTGGAAAGACCAGGAATTACTAAACTGGGATGAATATAAATTTATAAGACAAGATAATCCAGTACTACCTGTCTTTTATATGCTCCGAAGGTGCATAAAAGCACCACTACACCACCTGGGAGACCAATAATATCTTCATGTGGCAGCTTATTTGAAAACGTATCTAAATATATTGATTATTTTTAAATCCAATTGTACGAACATTGTCATCTTATATTAAGGATTCAACTGATTTTTTACAATATATTTATGATATACGTTGGAATGAGAACACTATGGTCTTATTAACTCTTGATGTTGCTACATTGTACACCAGCATAAGGCATACAGATGGTTTGAAGGCTACTGAGTATTTTTAAATCGTAGACCTTTGAGATTTTTAAAGCACAATCAAATGGTTTTGGAAATGATGCGATGGTGTCTGACCAAAAATATTTTTCATTTGGTGAGGAATTATTCCAGCAAGAACAGGGTACGGCCATGGGCACCTGCTTCGCCCCCAGTTATGCTAATTTACATCTGGGCTGGTGGGAGGAGCAGGTGCTCGGAGGGCCACCACTGGAACATTGGTCTGAACATGTCCTCTTATGGATAAGGTTTATAGATGACGTTTTCGTGCTGTGGCAGGGCACGGAAACGGACATAGAATTGTTTATTAGGGACCTGAATATGAATACTCTTAATCTAAAATTTGTAGGACATTGGAGTAAAACATCTATAGATTTTTAGATATCAGAGTAAAACCGGTAGAGGGAAACTTGAAACGACCATCTTTAGGAAGCCAACTGCTGGTAACACTATTCTCCATGCAGAAAGTGCCCATCCTGCGCCACTTATTAGAAGTATACCGTTTGGAGAATTTTACAGGGCACGGAGAGCATGCAGTAGTGATGAAGAATACTATAGAGTAGAGCAGGAAATGACCAATAGATTCCAACAGAGAGGTTATTCACCGAGGATTGTACATGGAGCTGCTTTGAAAGCTAGGAACCTAGAAAGGCATAAAATATTATTTGAACCATCTAGAACGCAACAGAGAAAGAATAATCGAAAAACCTCACAATCACACTTAAATGAACACTTATTTATAACTACTTTTAATGTGAGACATAAGGAAGTGAGGTCCATTTTAGACAAACATTGGTATCTAGTGAGAAATGATCCAGTAATGGGCCCAAAAGTGAGTAAACATCCAAAGGTGGTTTTTAGAAAATCAAAATCATTAAAAGATCGGATTGTGAAGAGTGAGTATCAAGAGCAAAGGGGAGGGGAGCCCCCTCTTGGCTTCAGCAAAAGATGGGTTTTAGGAAGTGTTTTAAATGTAAGGCGTGCAATCATGGATTGAATCGCACGCATTTTAAGACATCTTTTAATAAAACCATCATGATTAGAGGCTTTTTGAGTTGTAGATCAAGTTTTGTGGTCTACATGTTACAGTGTCCCTGTAAAAAGATCTATATAGGTAGTACAACAGTACCTGTATTTAAAAGAATATTGCAACATCGGAGGGCGATTGTCAATCAGGATAAAACATATCCAATTGCCAGACACTTTCAAACTCATCATCATAGTGATCCCTGCAGGCTTACAGGACAGTTGTATAGCCAAGTACCCAGAAGGAAGAGAGGGGGAAATAGGGAGAAGGAACTCCGTAGATTAGAAACGTATTTTATACTGGAGTGTGACAGCAAGGAACCGCATGGGTTAAATATAGATGAGGATTTATACACTTGCTTGTAATAAGATGATGATGAAATTGAACAATAATGACAAGAGAGTGAGCAAGCACATTTAAGTACCATTTATTTTTAAGTCTTTATTTTTTATTTTTATGATTAAAAGCGAAAGGAAAAGTATGAAGAAGATGGTTATAGATTTTTATATACAATACTTTATATCTAATTAAATGCAGTGAGAAACTCTTTTTGGGATATATGTTAATTATATATATTTTTATATTTTTAAAGTGTATTTTGCAAAAGTATATGATGATATTTATTATGGTTTTAGATATAAATAATATACGATTAAGCATTGGCACTTTAAGAAGATTTGATAATCTATGCATTAGCACTTTTTCAAAGAGAGTACTGTATTTATGAGAGCATTAGCACTTTTTGAATGATTGGTTATTTATAAAGTAATTGTTTAATTTATGCACTAGCACTTTGAAATGTTTAAAGTTTTACCGTACTGGCATTCAGAAAAATAAGAGAAAATAGCCACTTGGCATTGAAAATAGAAAGAAAGAAAGCTATTTTGAAATTGAATGCAAGTAATTAATTTTACTGCTATTTATTAAGATTCAAAGTGATTTTTGGAGAGTAACAGTTTTTAGACTGTAGATTAGAATAAAGAATTGTTTATAAATTCATTTTAATGAAATGTACAATTGTAAAGAGGTAGATTGCCTTTAATAATGGGTATTTGAACATGTTCAAAGATGGCGCCCACTGAGGTAGTGCAATAATCTTCGGATTACGAAATGTAAAAATCCTTGTCCTTCGCTTATGTAAGTGTACGTAATGACTATTTTAATGTGTAAAAAATGGCGCACCTGCATCGTGAACAAGGTGGCATCCAGCCGCCGAAACGCGTAGATGTTGTCGTTGTAAATAAATCCGAGTGATTATTACCTCATGGAGTGCTGGATGATTTTTGCTGCAAGCTGTGATCCTATGTGAAATATATATACATATATGCACATACACACACACATTTATATATATATATGTATATCTATATATATATTCACTGAAAAAACCATAGGTTTTAGGGACAGTTATAGTTAGTTGGACATTTCACTCGTACAAAACCATAGAAATTCCCCGTTATAGTTAGTTCAGCTAACTATAACTCGCGCCCCGCCATGCACTGCTGATGACGTCACATATTACATCACTCATGGCATGGTCAGTGACATCA